>CM042318.1:5597807-5807807 GCA_023566125.1 Zingel zingel
GAAGAAGACTGCAAGCTAGTAAACATGAATGTAAACAATGCTAGATTTAAAGTACTTACAAAATCGACTTGTTGTTTTATAAAAAAAAAGGTAATGTCCAGTATTTGAGCGCACCAGATTTTTGCACCATTTGAAAGAAAATATTTTGACAATCGATTCATTGTTTCATTTGTTTTCAAGCTAAATTTGCAAAAATCCTCTGGTTCTCTGGCAATTGTTTTATGAGGGAGGACATTGTCAACACTTTCATTGGACCTCAAGGATACACACAATGTGTTTTGGTGAGTAAAGACACACCAACCAGATGGCCGACCCAGTTGGGCTGATCAGTCTCCCCGAGCTGGTCAAAATAGTGCCTTGGAACACACCAAAGCAACGAGACGTAATACGCCTGTCATGGCGCATTGTTCAGAATACGATCTCATATTTTACTAAAATAGTTCACCGAAACGTGTTTCTGAAGGAGCTGCTGCCCCAGCGACCCGACCCCGGATAAGCATACGAAGATGGATGGATGGAAACGTGTTTCTGAAAACATTTTAAGAGAGAAATAGGCCGTGCAGTTGCTGAATCTGTCTTCATTTCAGATCGACAAAGGTCAGTTTAAAAGATTGTCGTCAGATTTTGAGAGACTTTAGTCACGCTCATCCCTCTTAAGTGGGTTAGCACTCTACCAATCAGATGGGTCATTTGAGTCCGACTGCCCGCCTTCCGATTCAACATGTCAAATCGGCCAAAATGAAGGCCGACGGCCCCTCCGACGGCCCCTCTGACGGACGACAGCACAGAACACACCGAACAGACTCAAGTCACTGACCTCGCCAGACTGTCCAAGGCCGATTATCGGGTTAGTGTGTCACGACGTTAACACAACATAACATCTGGTTCCTGCTTCTCAAATGTCTCTCGAATTTGCTGCTTTTAAAAAAAAATAATGGGCATTTTTTTTAATTTTTATGAGATTTCATAGATAAAGCAATTTATCGATAATGAAAATAATCGTTAGTTGCAGCCCTAGCTGTGGGTTGGTCAATCAAATCTGATCAAACAACACAGTCCTCACAGAGCAGATTCACTTTTTGAGCCTTTGATTAGTCAAATGTTTAATATATTAGAGAATAATAGCAGTGTGAAGTTAGTATAATTAATAACTACCTTTTTTATTGTTGAAATAGTAACAAGATTAAACTTGCCTCTAACACTTTTTGTTTAAGTTTTAACATCTATTCCTAGATCTCAGTTACACTTTGCAGAATGCAGCCACATGTTCCAGTTATTGCTCCAGTTAGCGTGGCTCCTCACAAATCCAAAACACGAGGCCGGAAAACTGTGACATGTGAAGTTATCATTGGCTTAATTCTGTCTTACATGTTCCATGGCAAGTCTTCCAACTCTTATCCAAACAGTGCTGAGCTTATCTCAGTCTAATGGGAAATGTTGTACCATAGTATACTGAACTTTGTGAAGACTTTTTTACTAGCTAGTGAATTTTTTTTACTTTGAGAGAAGTTTCATTTTACTGCACATGCACAGTAATTTACAAATGAACTTTGAAGCTGTGGGAGTAACCAAACATTATACTTTACACAAAAATACAATTATTTCAAAAGAGATAATACATTAATTAGTATAGACAGTCCCTCCAGAAAAACGTGATTATGCGATCGCATAATTCAATGCATAATCAGCCAAAGTCCGCATATTTATGGGGGGGCCGCAGTTTTTCAAATACGCCGCACTTTCGCCGCATAAATTGCCGATTTACACGCAAAATATGCGGCGGGGCTTGCATGATTTCATAATCCCCGCATTTTCGTTGCAAAAAAGTCACATATATCTTAGCAGAAAGTTGAAAATTGTTGCGTTTACTTCACACAAGAGCAGCCATTTTCCCCTGTTGCCATGGGAACGTTATGAAGTGACGTTATGAAGTGACGTAATTACGCGACGTGAACATCATCGAAAAGCTGCAAACCCCGCGATGAAGCCACGATGTAACCACAGTTTTTGCAAGTTGCCGCAATTTCATCGCATAAAATTTCATAAATATCCCACATTTCTGCCCGCAATAATCACAAAAAAACTTCTGGAACGACTGTATTTTCTTATGAATTTGTCATTTTCTGTGTGTGTGTGTTTGTGTGACTTTCCATCAACAAGAATAATGCATAGAGAAAACATTTTGAAAGCTCACACAACATAAATAATTAGTCTCAGGTATATGTGCACTCTGAAAATGAACATACTGTATGGCTTTCTATGTCCACAGTATGTCTGTTGTTTTTTTTGTCTCCATCACTTTATATTCCCTTTTGCGTCTTTTCCTCCCGTCACCATGGACATACGAGGAGCTGCCATTAGGACAAGATGGTTTGAGACTGAAGTGCTACGTACGTACATGCCTGCTACATACCACACAGTCACTTAGAAACATCTGAGGAGACGGCCATGCATGCATCATTCACAAGAGTGGAATGAACTACATTTTTTAGATACTTGAGAGGGAATGGACACAGCTCGCTGTGCAACACCTGGAGATTTTTCACTTTTTTTAAATTTTATTTTTTATTTTAATCTCACCATTGAACTGAAATATCTCAATGAAGGATGTGATGTTTTATCACTCTTAAAACAGTTGTGTGTGTGTGTGTGTGTGTGTGTGTGTGTGTGTGTGTGTGTGTGTGTGTGTGTGTGTGTGTGTGTGTGTGTGTGTGTGTGTGTGTGTGTGTGTGTGCGAGTAAAACGTGCAATGCATGAGGCTGGAGAAAAAGATAAAAGATGACAGCATCGGTGAGCCATCTTTGAGTTGGATTAGTTGGTTTCTATGGATACCGTTAATGTGATAACATACAGCTCTTGACACACACACACTCCTTAGATTCCGACCTTCTTCAGTCCCTCCTTCACTACCATAACATCACTCACCCCTGGCCCTCTGCGAGCCTCCTCCCCAACAGCATAATGACATTTGCATACAGATGTCTCACTTGTGCTGATAATGCATGCAACGTGTGTGTGTGTGTGTGTGTGTGTGTGTGTGTGTGTGTGTGTGTGTGTGTGTGTGTGTGCGTACATGCATGTGTGTGTGTGTGTAGGCTGCGACTGTAATCAGTTGACATCTGAGTACAGGTTAGGGCTTGAAGGCAAACCAGCACGTGCAACCTTGTGAAAAAGAAAATCATTATGATCATTATCGCCACCGTGATCACAAGAACAACAATTTCTTTGGCCTGGAAAAATAACACATACACATACAGGCAGTAATATGAGCACTCTGAAAAGTGAGAGGTCGGAGGAGGAAGAAAGGATGGATGAGAAGGGGAAAAAAAGACTCCTTCTAGTTTGCTGGAACAACTGTGCCTAGCAGCCAGAAGTAAAAAGGGAATTGAGTTGAACTCGTCAAGGCCCCGTTCCAAATCTGTGGCCCTGCCCCCACCCTTCCTCTTTCACTTCTTCTTCTTCTTGTAGCGTTTTCTTCTCTTGCCTCACGAAACAAGCCACCTACACTTTAGGACATCTGCTAAGCTGATTTTCTGGAGCTTAGCAGCACCACAGTGGTATCAAAGAGATTAGGTGAAACAACATCCAACTCTGGCTTTGTGCTGTGTTTCAATAATGCAGCGCTGTGCGGCTGTGTGCATGTGTTTGTGCCTCCAGTGCGTGCTTGCCTGGGCACAGGCTTGCTGTGTATGTGCGTGGGTGTGTGTATTACGCTCAGTGTTACAGTGCCATAAGTCATAGAGCTGGTGTAATACAGTTGGATCTGGAGTGTGAGCGCTTCTTTGCGTGCAAGGATTCAGAAAGCGTAACCAAAGAGCTGCTTCAGAGGATCTTTCATTCTCTGTTTTCTAGCCAAGCCCCGTTATCACTGGAGAAAAATAATTTCCAGAGTCGTTTGGCGCTGCTGGAAATCCACTTAATGTTGGAGTTAGTTTTTCCATGTGAGACCATATATTTGCACTTAATGTGCACTTCTCTCACTTACTGTATATGTATTACTGTTTTTTCTCCAAAGAACACACACTTGTTTTTATTCTGCCATACATTTGGTAATGAAAGGGTGCTTTATGAAGCGCAGTGCCTATATCTGACTGCATTATGCATGCATGATGGCTAACGCTTAGTAACTATCCACACACTTAATTAAGTAGTGAAATGTAATAATGTCATTTATCCCTCTGGGTTTAGGGTTTGAATAATTGCTGCAGAGTCAGCCTACTGCGCATTATATTAGTGAGTGTGTGTGTGTGTGTGTGTGTGTGTGTCTGTGTGTCTGTGTGTGTGTGTGTGTGTGTGTGTGTGTGTGTGTGTGTGTGTATGACTGTGAATGCATGCTTGCTTTTTTTCTGTGTGTGAGTGTGAGAAAGCGAGAGATCAAGAGAGGGAGTTCTCATTTAGTTTTTTTCTTTCTTTCCAACAGCTTTCACTTTTTTGTGCTCACTAACTAGAGAAAAAGGAGTGGAGAGAGAAGAGGGAGGGAGGGATGGGGGGATTGAAAGAAGAAAAGAGAGCAAGCCAAAGAGCGTCGGGTGCTGTGTCAGTCTGATATTTTCCATAGTGACAGCTGGGCCCAGAAGCTCAGAACCTTTTCTTCTGGCACACAAAGCCCATTAAGTATGCCACTCGCTCAATGGCCCCCGCAGCCTCCAAATTGCTCCAAGCTCCTCCCTAAAGTGTGGCAGCCTTTGTCATTGTAATCAGGCCTTGTATGTGAAGTGCTGTCTGTATTTACCGCTGCTCAGGGTGCATATTTGCCCAGCCTGCTGCTGCCGGGTGAGCGCAGGAGTGAGAGAGGGGAGAGAGACCTACAGAGAGAGGGCTGAAAGACGGGAAAAGATAGAGTTGGAGAACTGAAAAAAGGAGGGGAGAGAGGAGATGGGAATAGTTGCCGGCATGAGCAGTGAGAGACGATGAAAGGATGGGTCATGTGTGAAGAGAAGGTGCAGCGACTCAGGATGGAGAAAGGGAAGTGAAGAAATCAGCAGGAAAGGGGGGCTCCAAGAATTTGACTCAGTGACTTTAGGGGGTGACGGAGGGTCAGCCAGTCGACCTCAGCAGGGGAGCAGAGTGTGGGACACGGGGAGGAGTGTGTGGGTGCTGTGATGCTAGTCTGGACCACGGGGGTAGACAAGGAGGGGTGTGACAGGACGGCTAATTTACAACCCCTTCAGATGCTGCATGGCTCGAGGCGTTGCCGAGCACATTCAGAGATTCACGCTTGACGATAAGTTAGTCTGTTACTCCCACAGTAAGTGTAGATTAGTGTAACTGACAGGCGAAGTGACAGAGAGGTACAGTGGACAGACAGAGGAGCAGATGACACAGAGTGGAGCGATGTGATGCCTTTTGGCAGAGCTGACCCCATTCCACGTGCCCCCCCTTCCCCTCTTTGGGAGGCCCAAGCTGTGTATCGGGCTGGGTAGAGAGGGGGGTCTCTGAGAGATGACGGTCATCCAAAGTGGCATCCAGACCAAACTTTGTCTGTCTCTTGGCCTTTTCCTTTCACTAAGAGTGTGTGTGCATGTGTGTGCGTGCGCGTATGTGTGTGTGCGCACGCCTGTTACAAATTAATAACTCCCACAAAAAGAGAGAGGAAGGAGAAGTGGCAGGGTAGAGGCAGGCTGCGTCACGTTAAAACCACCACAGTTGATTATGTTAAAGGATAGGTTCACAATTTTTCAAGTTAAACAATATCAGCGCAAAAACACATTCACAAGTTTACCCATAATATGAGGCCTCATCAGTCTGAGTTTGCCAGATTAAGTAGGAATCTTCCAGTCCTGTCCCTCTTTGTGTTGCTATCCCTCCGCTGCAACTCAGAAAGGAAAATAATCAGAACAGAAATATGGGATTTTGGACAAAGAAATCTGTAACTCTGGAAGTAGAGCTGAAATTGATTTGTCAATCAAAAAAAATAATAATTGCCAACTATTTTGGTATTAATGAAATTCTTTCAAGCACAACTTGTGAAATAAATGCCAAACATTCACTGCTTCCAGTTTATCATATGTCTTTGTAAACTACATATTTGAAAATGTCACCTTGGAATCTTGAAGTGTTTGAATGGAATCATGAAGCATTTTTCATGATTTCTTGACAGTATGGACTAAAACTGTGTTATTGTACATTAGAGCATGTGAGTGTTGTTTTAAGACATACTTGAAAGAATGTGAACCGATCCTTTCACAAACATATGTTCGATGGATGTTCAAATGAACTACAAAGATTGATCTTTAAAAGCTCCCTTCCCTATAGAGTTGTAGGTGGCGTGCTTACTGTAGCTGTGTCTAATAGGAGCTGACAGATATGGGTATGATCACGCTGCATGGATGTTAGAGAGAAAGAGAGAGCGAGGTTGGGGGTGAGGGAGAGGGAGGGAGAGGGAGGGAGGGAGGGCAATAAAGCCATCGTGTTATGAACCTGATTGTTATCATGAGACTGGGAGCAGGACTCTGATGTCAAATGTCCGTCTGTGTTTCAGCCTAGGATGTGTTAAGTGTGTGTCCAATACCGAGCAAAGTTGCAAAAAAGAAAAGTTCTTCTCTTTTTCTTCACACACACACACACACACACACATATCCCCAGATCAAGAGTGTCTTCCCAAATTATACACATCCTCCTACTTTTTGTGTTACTTCAAACACAGACCTGCAGGGCGCCCGGATAGCTCAGTTGGTAGAGCGACGCCCATATGTGGAGGTTTACTCCTCAACGCGGCGGGCCCTGCTTCGACTCCGACCTGCGGCCCCTTGCTGCATGTCATTCCCCCTCTCTCGCCCTTTCATGTATCCAGCTGTCCTATCAAAATAAAGGCAGAAAATGCCCAAAAAAAATTATCTTAAAAAAAAAAAAAAAGAATACACAAATCTGCACATTTATCAAAGGGAAAACGTTTTCCCTTCCAGCCAGGCGGTGACCCTTTTGTCACTCTACCAGCTCGGTTGAAAGTTGTTCCTATCCGAGATGCTGAATAATGATAATGAAAGCGTAGGAGTGAACATTTAAGAGGACTTTAGAATAATGATGATGATGAAGACGGAGTGAAATTTCCATTAATTAGCTCACATGGGTCATTTTCTCAACAAGGTCCTGTTTACTGCTCTTCAGTGTGTGTGTGTGTGTGTGTGTGTGTGTGTGTGTGTGTGTGTGTGTGTGTGTGTGTGTGTGTGTGTGTGTGTGTGTGTGTGTGTGTGTGTGCGCGTGTGCGTGTATTTGTTTAAACTTTATTGTCACCATCGTCTCCAGGACAGCTGGAGGCTATGTCAGAGTTCAGCTGCTTGTTATACACAGCAGAGAATAAGAGGGGGTTGTATGTGTTTTTGTGCGCACACATTAATTTCTGTGCGTTTGCATATGCCTGTGAACGTTAAGTGTGTGTGTGTGTGTGTGTGTGTGTGTGGGAGGGGGGGGGGGGGGGGGTGCTTGGTCCTATCAGGGTAGTGGAACAGAAGGGAGGGGGTGAATAGTGAAGTTAATAGGCTAATGAGAGCACCGTGCTCAGTAGGAATACAAGAGGCTGTCTGGCACCCTCAGATAAAATACTCGCTGTGGCATTAGTGGAGACTCAGCAGTCCTCCTTAACAGCAACACCTTCTTTGTCCACTAAATTTGGCCGATTTAATAAGCAGTAGATTTAGTGTGTGTGTGTGTGTGTGTGTGTGTGTGTGTGTGTGTGTGTGTGTGTGTGTGTGTGTGTGTGTGTGTGATTCTCTTTTGCTTTTTTTTGTGGTGATGGGTTGGGAAGGGACATGTAGAGATTTGTTTACTTGGAAAACATGGATATTGATATTCTTAAGAGCACTGTTTTAACCGCTTAATGTTCAGAATGAGGTCAGCAGTGTTAACTAGATAATAAGAATAATGTGTAGAAATGTGGCCGTACTATGTTTCAAATGAAAAGATTTGTGTCAGTTGGATTGAGGTTAACTGGGTTTAGTTCTACACTAACGCAGATTCAATCTAGTTTAGTTACAGTACAGATGCATAAAACAAAGAGTCTGCTGGTTCACTTTAGTTTAGTTTATAGCACACCATTTTTCAGCCATTCAGCTTCAGGAAGAAAGTTGTTCCAGGAAGTTTAGTTTATAGCAACAATTTGAACTTATAATAGTGGGTCAGTTTTTTTGCTTGTATTTAGATTAATTCTAACAATCAGGCTTAAATGTACATAGCTGTACATACTGTACATATCTGTCTATATGGTTCATTCAGAATATATATTTATATTTTATTAATATGTTTTTCTTATTATATATTCTGCTAATACACTGCATATATCTATATTATTCTTACTATAGTATAATGTCACTGCTACTACAATGCACATATCTGTACATGTTGTTCATTCATTGTTCATATTACATAGCCATATATATTCTGCTCTTATAACACTGCAATATATTTCTTGTTCTTGCCTATGCACCACCTGTCTATACTTTGTATATTACATTGCTTTTTTGAATTTCGTTGTCTTTGTTCTCTGCATAATGACAATAAAGTTGAATCTAATCTAATCTAAATAAGTGGGTTAAGTTGATTTTGTTTATTTATTTCCATTTAGTTTAGTTTAGTGACAACAATTTGGGCTCATAGTTACATTTAAGTCTGTTTCATTTAGTTTAGTTTATTAGCTCACAGCTATTGGAGCTTATAATAAAGGATCAAGGATGTTGTGTCGAGACAACTTCAATTGAGTTTAGAGAAATAAAGTGAGTTTAGTTTTGATTGATTGACAATTCAGGCTTGAATAAGTGGATTCAGGGACTATTGATTAGTTTATTTCAGTGTATTTAATTTCAGTTCAAATCATTTGTGCTTATGGTTTTGGGTCAACTGTTGTAGTTTATTTCAGATCCATTTTATGTTGTCTAGTGAGTGTCAATTTGAGCGTATGAAAGTGGTTTATTTTGTTCTGATCTGTTCCGTTTCTTTCCTTAGTTTAGTAAAATATGGATTCAAGCTTACAATGAGGAACGAAGTGAGTTTAGTTTGGTTGGACACAATTATTCCACTATTCATTCATACACAGGGTCAAGGAGGTTGAGTTGTCTTTATTTTAGTTTATAGTTTGGTTTAGTTTAGTGTGACAATTCAGGCTTGAAAAGGTAGATTAAAATTTGCATTTCTTTAATTTAATTAAGTTATGTGTTAGTCATGTTGTAATTTACTTTAGTAGCACACTAATTCATCTTTTCAAGCATAAAATAAAGGATGGGAAAGTTGTGTTTTGTGTAGTTTAGTTCAGTTTAATAACTTAGAATTATTCTTATATAGGGAAGTTTAGTTTAGTTTAGTAGCACCCATTTATTCAGCTATGTAGGCCTATAATAACGGATCAGTGGAGTTAGGGTTAGTTAAGTTTAATAGCAACAGTTTGGGCTTATAATATGTCAGCGTGGGCAAAGTGAATTTTGTTTTGTTCCTTTCAGTTTAGTTTAGTAGCAGACATGTTTTTTAAAGCTTATAGTGAGGGTTAAGTGATTTTAGTTTAGATTAGTTAACTTTGGTTTCAATTAGTTTAGTCTATTGTTATTTAGTTTAGTTCCTTTTAATAGTACACAATTAGTCAGTGAATTAAACTTATAGTAAATGGTCAAGAAGGCTGAATTGGTTTGAGTTGAGTTAGTTTAAGTTTAATACCAGATTTATAAATATACATGTTATAAATACACCTTTCTTTGGTAATATGAAGAAAAGCAGTAGAATGTGTTGAGGTTGCTTTACCCCCCATTAGATGTACGAGATATCTTTTTTTTTTGGGGGGGGGGGGGGTCAGGGGAGCAAGCAATGGGAGAGCTCATTATCTGGCAGACCATCTGCTATTGGGAGGGAGGAAATGTCTGTCTGACACAGACTCTGTGAATAGGCCCGGAGTTAGACTTCCTCTAACTAACTTAAATTAGCTGTAGGCCTACATCTGCTATATATTTGCTCACCTGTGTTTAAAACCTACAGCGTAGACACATGAATCACATGAGAACATGTTGTTGACATCAGCAGAGATTTAGAAATATTGTATAAATGAGTGTCGGGTGAAGATCAGGTTAGACTGGAAGAATAAAACACCCTAATAACAAAAAGTATTAAAGAAGTATTACTGTGCAGCGTCTTCATAATGTCCCATGTGGTCTTAGATCTGTGAGTTTATGGACTTAGTGGCATTTGTTTTGGTTTTGTTGTCATTTTTTCTCTGCAACCCTAATATGTGTGTATTGTGATATTTGTGTCAATATAGTATATATATATATATATATATATATATATATATATATATATATATATATATATATATATATATATATATATATATATAGTATATCATGTTCAGGTTTGAGATGAATTTGTCCAGATCCAAAAAATAGTGCACATATGAATAAGCTGTAGGCCTTCGACGGAGTTGGGTGTTTGTATAGTTTAAATCAGATTGCCGGGGGAGCTTATGTGTGAGAAGTTGCCGGGCGCAGCAGATGCTCTTTGTTGCTGTTCAGGCTATTGTTGTTGAAAACTGAGACTGGGAGGCTGGGATTGGGTCCAGCTCCCGGCAGCAGGAGGACACAGCGCCTTCCTATTGGCTCTCCCGGAGTGTCAGTCAGCTGCTCGACCCGCCCAGCAGCCCTCCCTTGCCCAGTCGGGGAAGTTGAACTAAAGTTTGAGCAACTTTGTTCGGCAGAAGTAAACTTGCCAGCAGCACTTGGCGGTCGCTGCGGGACTGAAGAAAGACACAGAGAGATAGAGAGAGAGAGGAGGACCGCAAACATGAAGCTGTGTCGCACTTTTCTAGGTTCGTATCACTCACTTGTTTTGACTTTACAGCAGCAACTTAAAGAATGAGATCTCTGTTTTGGCATCTGCGTCTCTGTTCAGACTGACATAGTAATACAGTATGTCTAATCGCGCAGTAGTCTTACCCTGCCTCTACTATCTAAGTATTTGTATAAATACACATGATATAGCCTAGATAAATACTACACAGAACTAAGTTATAGGCTACAAAGTGCCGTTTTCGGGAGTCGATATTCAAAATAAAAACCTTTTAAAGACATTAGCCGTCGCTGTGTTGGATTAAAAGAGGCTTATAGTTCTGTCTGATCACACCAGCTGTAACTTCTGTGCGATAGACTCCCAACCACAAGCTGCAGGCTTAACTTATCACACACAAACATATCTAAATAAACGTGTGAACTTCTCCACAGCTTATAACTGCAACTAAACTTCGACCCCCGTGGTAAAAAAAGTGGCCAGACAAAGGACAGTTGGTCCCCTAGGGGACCGTGTGGCCCTTGTACCGTGGGGACAATGCCAAGCTGCGGGCTTATTAAAAACTTTTTTTTGTTGTGTTAGTCTGTCGGCTTGTTCCATCTGTCGAGGGACCAGAGGGGCCTCCCCCGGTCCCAACCTGAGCGCTCAGTCAGCTGCTGCCCCATGTAATATTTATACCGGCTGCCTGCACGGCGACACAATATAGCCACCATACAATATAGTCTGGAGTGACGTGAGCATTTAAGTGTTGGAGGCCTCCGTGCCATCTGCATCTGCAGACACACTTTGTTACAACAGAGGAAAAAGTTTTCCCAGCTGATGTACCGGCTGCTGCAACTACTGCCTTTGAGTAGTCCTTCAAAATAAACTTCAGAAAAAAGTATTCAGAAAGTTTTATTTATTTTTAATATTTTTTTTTTATTTACAATTTAGATTATGTATAAGTGAATTAGTCCTACTTACTACAGCTCACATTTAAAAGGGATTTTTTCTTCGTTTTTTTAAGTTTAGTGTAGTAATAAACATGTATGCAAGTTTATCATGAGGTTTAGTTTAGATTCTTTTAGTTAGGTTTCAATGAGTTTAGTTAAATGCGTGGTAAATGTGTTTAGTTTAATATCTTAACTTACTCAGTCGTTCAAACTTAGAACAAAGGGTTGAGGGAGCAGAGTGGGGTTGATTGGACTTCGAAACACACTTTGTAACAACAGAGGAAAAGAAACTCCCAGCTGATGTACCAGCTGCTGGGTTACTACAGAGTTTCAATCTCATCCTTCAAAATAAACTCTAAAAATATGATTTAATGAAGTATTTAGTTTAATTCAGTTTAGTTGTATTTAGTTTAGTTGTGGCGATTCAGGCCTGTACAAGTATATGTTGTTTTCTTTATTTCAATTTAGTTTAGTAACAATAATATATTCAAGGAGGATGAAGTGAGTTTACTTTAAATGATGTCTTATTCTTAAAAAAACGTGAGAGTCTTGAAATAAAGTATTGAATTATTCAGATAAGGGGAGAATATAGATAAATACAGGAAATAAAATAACTTTTCAAAAAGTTCCGACAAAAGCCTTTGTTTCCTCAACAATAGCTTCAGAACGCCCCGGCCTCTGGAGCTGTCCAGAGTCCTGAACACACACACACACACACACACACACACACACACACACACACACACACACACACACACACACACACACACATACACACGCACACACACACACACACACACACACACACACACACACACACACACACACACACACACGCACGCACACACACACGCACGCACACTCTGCACCTAGGAGCTGTCCGTAGTCCTGAAATCTCACCACAGGAGAAATAATAGCGTGTTAGAGTATATTACGGTTTTGTGTCCAAACTGTTACTTTCTATCTTCTCTCTAATCTTCAAATATATGTTTCACGTAGGCCTCCGTGCCCCACTGTGGGACTTACACCCGCACCGACCTGTATGCCCCGCTCCCCGCATGGTCCCCTCTGCTGGACCAGGGCCCAGGATTTTTCATATTTTCTCTCTTTTGTTTATTCGATTGTTGACGCTGTTGTTGAGTGAATCCTCCTCTCCGCAACCACAGTCTGAAATCATACTGATGCGGCGTGCACGGCCGGTGATTGATTTCAGCTCCAATGCATAACAATGGGATTGCACAAAAAGAGCCTGCTGCAAAGAGATAAGAATTTAATAGAATTTCTGAAAGCTGAAGGTTGGGCTTTTTGAATATTCCCTGCGTGCGCGGCGTGGAGACAGCAGATAAAGGATGGCATTTGTGGCGACTATTCTCAAATGGCTTGTAATGAATGGTTGTCATTTCCACTAATGGTTTCAAAACAGCAAAGCAGAACCACGGTGTGAGCAACATTTGGGAGTGACTCCAAGTTGCACTATTAAGACTGACTGTTGTTTAGAGCGGCACTGACAGTTGGCATTACTCTCAGTGAGCCTAAAAAACCATCAACAAATCTGTAGCTGACAGTGATCACTCTTAAAACTTCTGCAGGCGTCGATACAATTTCTCTGTAGCATATTTTTTTTTTTTTTTTTTTTTAGCTATTATCCAAAATGATATCGCACTTCCATCCTCTTACCTCCCCAGAGCATGAATCATTGTTTCCCCCTAATGCTCCCTTGGGGACTTGCCTCTCTGCCTATATATCGTTAAGACCCGAAGGAGTTATCAGATGTTGTCAGTGCAACGCGCATATATAACTCTGCATACAACTACTACATCAATTCCCGGTCCGAGAAAGAAAAAAAATAGCCCTTGAATGAATTATTGGACGGTACCATTTTCCAGGATATGTGGGGGGGGGGGGGGGGGGGGGGGGGGAAGGGGGGATAATGCATGTGTGAAACATGAAGACCTTAAAGAACGGGTGAAATGTATAAAACATGAGCTCGTTCTGGTGTGTAATATTGTGTTGGCTGCGTCCTGTGTAGCCAAGATGCGCAAAGATGCTTTCTTATGCTGACTATCAGACTGTTCATGATGTAAGGAATGTTTGGAGAGTGAAGCAGAATGGGGAACTTTATTGATCCTATTTAGAAAATCAAGTGCACTGCATGCAGAGACGATGCTTGAAATGTAGTTTCTAGTTTGAAGTTGTCGGGCTGAGTGGTTCAGAAGATCTATGCGTTTGAGAAAGAGAGGGAGGGAGGGAGAAAGTCAGGGAAAGTGTGTGTGTGTGTGTGTGTGTGTGTGTGTGTGTGTGTGTGTGTGTGTGTGTGTGTGTGTGTGTATGTGTATGTTGTGTTTGTATATACATATGCCTGTTGAGTTAGTGTGTAGTGAGGGGGACCTCAAGCCCTGCCCATCTGATGCTGGAGGTTTTACTACTGCTTCCGTGATGTCATGGCAAAGGGCGGAGGGAGGAGATGGGGGTGTGGAGAAGGGGATGGAGGGGGGGGTACAATGGCTCATGAGGGAAAGGTAAGTCAATATTACGTTTTTTTTTCTCGCTGACAAAGGCAAATGAAGCCATGTTTTTGCTTACAAACAAGTAATATCTTAACGCCTTGATCCGGAGCCGTGCGCCGTTGCGCTGTGCAGAGGAGAGGAGAGGGCCGCCCCGGAAAAAAAACAACCCCTTCGCTCGCTCTTATTTATTTATCACATCTGGACATTTGTAACGGGATAGACGATCGTTTTTGAAACCTTTACTCGGGATATCTTTTAAAGCAAACTTGACACCGACCAACAACTCTCAAAAACACAGCAAGGACGCAGCGCCGAAAGCCCCAAAGGAAATATTGTTGAATACAGGTAATCAGAAATCATGTTTATGTTTTGATGATAAGCTACACATAGATATATAGGCTATATCATGATAAATCTCGACATCCAAAGCCTTCTTCTTTTCTTTTCTTCTTGGCATAACTTTGATATTTCTCATCACCCTTGTAATATTTGATAGCAGCACCGGCAGAGTGATTTTGTGGCGATTAGTGTTGTTTTCATATTTTACGATTCCTCGAGTATGAATTCAAACTTACTCAAAGCTGCGGTCTAAAAACAGTTTAACCTGTTTTTTTTTCTTCTTCTTCTTAAAAGTGTATATTTGTGTACTCGATTTATGGACATTTTCAAAACGCATCGTTGATGACTAGTACTGTGAGACATAGGAGATGCTGGCTTTTTTTTGCCCTCTCAAATGTTAGTCGTTTTACTGATGCCTCATAATAGAGTAAGTGGGGACAAACCAAGCATGGCGCTTTCTCAGAACCTTAGTGATGCGTGTTTACCCACTTCTCTGTCACTCCGCGGCTCTGTTGGATAGTTCATCGGTGTGTGGGGCTGAGGGAAAACACACACACACACACACTCTGTCGATACATGGACTGTATATTATGTTCCTGTGAATATCTGCTCTCTCAGCGAACTGATTCATGCCTGAAGTGTATTCTCCACTCTGTCCTCTAGTTTCACCTTCTATATCTCCAGGAATATATGAGCCCGTTTACTGTACTCGCCGCACCGTTGATTATACACACATTATACGAGCCGTTTCTCTGTTTCTGGGTTGTGACTGTAAAGTGTGATATCTATCTTGAGTTCTGCACCAAATTGTGTTATTACGATATGACAGTGGGCGTTGAGCAGGACTCCCGTGTGTGTGTGTGTGTGTGTGTGTGTGTGTGTGTGTGTGTGTGTCTGTATGCATGGACAGATGGATGGATGGATGGAAGGATGGAGTGAGTGAGTCTGTGTTTGAGAGAGGGAGAGAGAGAGCGAGAGAGGGAGGGAGGGGTTTGCCATTTGATCCTCTGCAGCAAAAAACAGAGATGCTCTCTTCAAATGTCAGCAGCCTTTAGTGTGTGCAGATTAAAAAAAGAAAAAAGTCCTCAGAAGCCGCTAGAAATAAAAACCGGGCGTCTAGCGGGGAGGCAGACTCGAAGCTGCGCATTTCGCCGGATTTTGAAGTACTCATCTTGCCTGTTTCACCCCGAGACTGTGCCGTGTTGCAGAATGCGAGCCTGTGCGTTGTGGTTTTTTTTTCTTCATTTCCTACCCCCCCCCCCCCCCCCCCCCCCCCCTTGCTTTGCTTAGATGGCCACGTAATGTGCTGTGTGTGTGCGCCTCACGGTCTGTCAAAGCACCTGCGTCCTAAGATGGAGGAAAGAGATGAGGGATGATGATACACAGAGTGTTATGTCACCCGCTCTCTAAGTTGCTCTCCATCCATCCCCCGTTGTAGTAGCCCATAAGTCTGCTCAGTGCCTGCAGCGCTGCTCTCATGAGAAACTTCAGCTCTTACTTTAGATGTTAGAACATCTTTCAGGGTTGGAAGCAGGGAGGAGGTTAAGGTTAAAAAACAAACAAAAAAAAAACAGCTAAACTTACTTTACTTCACCGTGTTGCTATTTGAAAAGCACCCATCTGTAGAAACCCTCTCAAATTATGCAAGTTTGTCTTTTTAATTAAGGGAAATGTCTTTTCATTGCTAAATAAACCCTAACCCTGGCTTTTGTTAATGGTAGAATATGTGATGACGTTTCACTGACTTTACCTGCTTTTAAAATGTAAAGGACAGACTTCTGTTAGTGTTAGGCTGTGTGCAGCTTCAAAATAGAGGATTTTCTTAAAGCCTGTGCATGGTTGTAGCTGTGTATAAAGCTTATAGGCCATCTAAGTAAACGAAGCCCATAAAATGCACAGAAGGAGCCTTTACTCAGAGTAAAGCTGCAAGTCTATTGTTAGGCTTAATGTAGAGTGTACACTGAGCTCAAGATTGGATGCATCATAGGCGGAAATTATAAAACACCTATTGTTTTTCTTCTGTTTACTTTTCCTGTGAAATTTAGCCTAGTTTCAGGGGATTACAGAATTAGGTTATTGGTGCCTTATGCTGTGAGTGGAGGCTATAACAGCAGAGTATTGCGCTGCATTCAGCACAGGCCCCGATATGAAGTTGCTTCTGTGTTTTTTTTTTTTTTGTAGTTACCGTGATAGGAGGAAACCTCTCTATTTATGAAGGGCTGAATAGCCCATGGTGAGGACAGCAGGTGCCGGAGGAGGGAGCGCAATAAACATGTTGGAGGAGCAGCTGGGACCAAATTGCACCCTCGTCATTCAAAGCCTATCAGAAATCTAAGCAATACAAGCAAAGGTCAGGGTTGGCCATGCTTTCAATGGAGAGGAGGCATTTAAAATGAAAGTCTGGAAATAATGAATGCCATGCCCTGCATTTAAAAGGGAAATAAATACAAAAAAAGGAGAGTGAATTGAAAAGTGAGCCAAATGTGCGTAAATTCTCTGATGGGCAGAGAGAAATACGTGACATGCTGAAGTGTTGAGAACATCACAGACCGCTGCCTCAGATCCCTACAGTTAGCGTGATGTTTTCTAAGCGGCAGTGATACGTCTGTGTTGTTTCTCAGATGCTGAGGTCAGGGTGGCCCCTGAGGGGAGCTTCTCCAAAAGCTGGTTACCATGGCGATGCCTTCCCTTCCACACCCCCGCCCCTAAACTCCCATCCCATAACTGATAAAAAAAAAGAAGAAGAAAAAAAACACCTCACAGACACTCTGCTTTGCTTTGGGTCCTTTTGTAGTTAACTCTGCCATGTGAACATTTAAATGAGTGTTTTTTGGACAGAATGACTTAACTGAATTGTGTTTTTTTATGGTTATCTATGCATAGAAAAAAACAATTTCCACATCCGCCATGATAATCTGGTTACTCAGGGTTTTTTTTTTGTCCTGTGACTCAAAGAAAGCAGCGAGTAATATGAAACCCGTCCCTCTCCACAACTTTTGATTTCTCTGTCTCTTCTGCCCGGCTCGCTGTAATCACACTAAGTTGTCTCTAAATCCTGCTTAACAGGACCAGGGGTGTACAGCTGGCCCCGGCCCTGTATGTACTCTAATACTGTTACAGACAGTTCACCCTGGTATTTAATCTAACTATGGATTTAGGCCTCTTCGGTCCATTGTCCCGGTACAGTAAGCCGCCTGCCTATAATGGTATTACTCAAACTTAGTTTTCTGGTAAATTATTTTTTTTGTATTAACTTAAAGACTACGTGTGTTGATTTATTGTGAGCCTTTTTCTCCAGAAAGTAGGAAAGAATTTCTAAACTTTGCCTCGCAGAAAAGCTTGGATAAAAACACTCCTGGCAGTAAAATATGATATTTAATCCATTCATTCTGTATTCATATCTGCCCTCCCCACCCCCCTTACTTCTGATTAACCAAACCTCCCCGGTGAATGGCTAATTGTCTCGTACTCCTCCAGTTTTCACTGCAAAATAACGAGCTGTGAGTCTTTTAGGTGGGAATGAGCAGAATCTGATCAAAGTATAAAGAGAGTACTTATCCTGAGCAGACAAGGCTCAAATTAGTTGCTATGTTGTTTTTTTTCATCTGCAAAGGATTCCAGATGTTCACATGCAACAACAGATGAAAGTAGAAAGGTCTATTCAGCCACCTTTTTCTGTGATTAATGACCTGATTTTATAAACCTGAGCGATCAAATAGCTCACGCAGGTTCAACGTGTCCAGATGTATTTCCTGCGTCTGCACTGTAGCAGGAACAGCGGCTCAGGACTGAACAAAAGTGAGCAGGGATGCTGACACATGGCCTGAGGCAATGTGTCCTAATAGAGCGCTGTCATATATTTGGCATTTAGGAAGGGCTCTCAGCTCTTTGGCCCCCAAACGAACAATACAGGACGGATGCTCACTTCCCTTCACTTTAAAAGAAGGAGAGAAAAAAAGAAGTAGAAAAAAAGAGAGACAGAGAAAAAAAAAGAAGCAAGTGAATTTTGGTGCTTGTGTGCGTGGAGACAGAGACAACCGAGACAGAGAGACAGAGAGACAGAGAGATAGAGAGATGCAGATGGACAGTATTGCTGTTGTAATCACTTTTTTTCCTGAGGGCGGAGTGGAAGTTGATAAACAAGCATTTTGCAAAGAGTGCTGGCTGGGGCTTTGCCGAGGTATGCACGTGATGGGCAAAGTAGGGATGGGCGTGGAGGGGTGAGCGGGGAGTTTGATGGAGGGGGGGCGGCTGGTCTGCGTTGGGACCCCTCAGATACGGACATGCAGCCTTTTGTTGTCCCACCCACTGTATGCTTTTAGTGTGCACTTTGCATGCACTGTGGGTTCACGTGCAGGACAGTGTGTGCAGAGAAAAGAACCGTCGCTGTATCTTCAAAAGCAGCAGGAAGACAGATGAAAAGCTATAGATAATAGGAGAAAATGAGATGGACAAATCTCATCTTGCACTCTATAAAGACCAGGGATTTATACCCAAATTCAAATGTAAAGAGGTTTATGTTTTGATGCCTTTCAAGAACGCTGAAGGTTATTTCAAAGAGCTATATCTCTGCAAAGCATTTTAAATTTGAAACCTTCATTCAGTTTTAAAATTCAAATTAGAGTAGAATATTTTGCCTTGAATTTCCACCGTGTTAATTGTGAGTTGTGAATGATTACTCTTCCACAATATTGCTGCTTCAATTTACATTTTCAATAGAGTGGTTTCAGAGTATGCTGGCCCATGACCTTGGTCTATCTATATAAAGGTGAAAGCTAAAGGGTATACAGTAGATGCGTATATAAGGTATATGCGAAAAAGAATCAGATTTCACTGTACCAGCTCGGCGGGGGCGAGAGACAGGGCGACATCCGCCTGTTTTGGAGTCTCGCAGCTGAAGTGTCGTATAGCTACAGTAGTTGAAAAGTTCCGCCTTGGGCATTCATAGAAAAACACTCTGTACTCTCCCTGAACTTGAAATGAGAGGGGAAAAAACAAGATTTTTAGGAAAACTCTGCGTTAACACCTCCACCATCAGCAGCTTCTCTGAGAGTAGGAAGAATGGGATTTGTTTTAGATTTAGTTTCTCCTGGCTGCTCAGGAAGATGAAGGGATGAGCTATTACCTTGATGGAAAAAAGGGGAGAGAGGGGGAGAAAAAAGGGGGCTTGATTTATGCATGATTTATTATTTACTGACCATTCTTCACCCCTCTCCCCACACATCGCCCATCCCCCTATTCGCTTATATATGCACCCTGAAAAGCTCGATAAAAATGCGCAAATTTGATTGATTCTAATAGCAGACTGACAGGGACCCCAGCTGGGGCACTTAACCATGCCTGTGTGTGTGTGTGCGTGTGTGAGTGTGTAAAGCATACACACTGTTCCTTCAGTTAATAAAGGAGTGTCTGCAGCATGCTCGAGTGCCCCGACCTTCCCTCAAAGTAGCACCCCTATGCTCCCCTCCCTTCCTTTTTTCAAACTGCTGCCCCATCCATTGGTGCTGATGCTGTTGATTTCTTATGACAACTCTCTCTCTCTCTCTCTCTCTTTCTCTCTCTCTCTCTCTCTCTCTCTCTCTCTCCCACTTCTCCCCCCTTTTCTTCCTTTCTTTTCCCCCAAAATCTTCCACTCCCCTCGTCTTCTCCCTTCCCTTCCACCTCCTTGTCTGTTCTCTTTCTAGAAAATGAGTTCCGGGGCGAGCTGGTGAACCAGCGGTGGACACGAGGCGAGAGGACCAGCAGCCGCTGCCAGGCCTCCCAGAGACTGCAGAGCCGTCGACCAATCATGGTGAGTGACAGGGCCCTGCAGCCCCTCCCTCTCTCACCATCCCTCTTCACCACTCACCACACCCCCACACCCCTTCCAACCTGATTCTGCTTCCTGGGCATTTCCCCAATCCCTAACTCAGCGTGGAAAGTAAAAAAGGGTGGAGGCCGAGGTAGGGGAGAATGGAGAAAAAAAAGGCAGCCTGTGTGTGTGTGTGTGTGTGTGTGTGTGTGTGTGTGTGTGTGTTGGGGGGGGGGGGTCTATTTAGAAACTGGATAGAAAAAAACATGAATCAAACAGCACATCAAACCTCCCGCTTGGCCCTGCCCATCCTTTGCTTTAGCCCCGCTCAGCTTAGCTCAGTTTAGTTAAGCTCAGCATGGCACAGCTCAGCGTTTTCCCGCTGCTGAGTTCACTTCACAGGATTTTTCTTTTTTGTATTGAAACACAATAAAAAAATTAAAAAAACTCAAAAGGATGTCCTTGAGCTGATCATACTTGTTTTGTCCATTATATTCCTCCTTATCAGCAGAGTAGAAAAACGCTCTCTCTCCTTAACCCTCTCTGCTATCCTAAACCTGTCTCCCCTCTTTCTTTTACTTCCATCTAAAACTTGCCACCATTTCAAGGTTATTTCTCCATTCTGAAAACATCTGGTCCTCCCCCCCCCCCCCCCCCCCCCCATCTGTGCATCACAACTGAGAGTGTGACACTCAACAAAGAGATGGAAGGATTGAGGGGAGATTGAAAGAGAGAGGAGTGGGGGTTGGGGTTGTTTTCCCCTGGGCCCAGTAAAAGTAGTTTTGCTTCCCCATGATGGCTCGGGTTCATCTGAAGAGATGACTTTTATTGATTAGGTTTGATTTCTGCTGCTGAGGGAGCCAAGCAGAGAGTGGACTGGCACTTATGATACCTTTCCCACAATCTTCTTATTATCTACTTAGACTTGCAGCAAACTGAGATGAGTGAAACTGATTTAGGATTCGAGATATATAAAAAAAAAATCTAGTTTAGTCTTGAACACTGAAATCCCATCAGGATGACTCAAGCCTCTGACAGCACACATCCTCACATCTGACCCATTATGCAGTCACACATTCTCAGTTGTTGTTTTTTCCGCATATGAAGTGACAAACCATGCGGTCTCCCCCCCTCCCTCCTCGCCACTCCGCCCTGCCTTGTGTGAATTATTAAAGTGAAACTGTGGAAGGGGCCTCGCCTGTGCTGTGATCCAACATGGAGGCTGCGCCGCGTGGTCCGCCTGTCGAGGGGACGACTGTACAGTGCGCCTCTAATTGGCAGCTGCTGTCCTCAGGTAATTTTTTGAGATGTCAGTCTCCGTGGCCAGCGGTGAACGCTCCTCTCCAACTCCTCTCTCTCTCCACCCCTAACCCCCTCCTTTCCTCAGCTACTCTTGTAAACCTGAAAATGAATAAAAGAGTCATTTATGTGCACCAGGGGACGAAGGGTGACCTTCTCTCTGAAGTCATTGCCCCCAGCTAGCCATTTACATAGAGCTGTCAGAATGCAGAGCAGAGCTGGGGCCCTCCTGCACACAAAAGAAGTACATAATTGATAATGTACAACACAGCCGGTAGGGATGAGCCACGTCTTCCTCCTCCTCTTCTTCCTCCCCCCCCCCTAATTTTTTCTCCTTCTTCCGCTTCTGCTCCACACCACATTTCACACTAGTTAAACCCCAAGTTACACACACACACACACACACACATATGCACATGCTGCTGTGCACACACCCGGACACACAACCTCTTTCGCTATTCTTTTTTCTCTCTCGGTTCTTTCTCCGTTCTGCATAAGACATTGCTGCCGCCGTGTAGGCCCACCGACATACACTGTTCACAGAATCTAATTAAAAGACAACAAGGTAAAGGACAAGTTTTGAACTTACATTAAAGAAAGGCCCTTTGAAGGAGATTATGAAAATCAGGTGAACGCCTGCCTGGCTGCATCTAGATTCACTCGCTGGGACTTTGTGTTCATACAGATTTAATGAGCTGGAATTGAGAAAAGGGACAGGAAAGAGAGGGAGAACTCAGATGTGCTTACCTATTTAAATGTGCGTAGCTATGGTTACGCAAACATGAAAGCAATAGGGACCCCTTTTCAGTCCAGATTTTGATTCATCTGATGACTATCAATACAAGGAGCAGGCGAAGGAAGGAGGGTGGAAAAGTACAGGAGTATAGTAGAGAATGGTATATAATCTTTTCATGAAGGAGGAATGTGTGCTTTAGTCTCGTTCTCTCTCACACACACACACACACACACACACACACACACACACACACACACACACACACACACACACACACACACACACACACACACACACACACTTCTCTCTCACACACTTAATATGCATCTCTATATATAGAGATATATATTCATAACTCTCTCCTTTGCTCTCCTTTCCCTATCTAGTTACATTTAGTCATGCAAAGTGGTTCACCAACATATTTTGAATATTTTCTACAAATCCACCTATGTTAGCATTAGTCTTCTAGCCTTCACTACCTCTCTTTATCACATTAACAGGCCAGGTCAATTCATGAGCATTCAGCATTGTGACTGCAGTTTGCCACCACTGAGGTTGGTGCTTTATATCCCAATTCTACGTACTGTAAAGAGGTTTATGTTTTGTTGCCTCCCAAGAACGCTGCAGGTTATTTCAAAGAGCTATTACTGCGAGCATTTTAAATTTGAAACCTTCATTCAGTTTTAGAATTCAAATTAGAGTAGAATATTTTGCCTTGAATTTCCACCGTGTTACAGTAATTGTGAGTTGTGAATGAGTACTCTTCCACAATCTTGCTGAGGGATGCAGATGAAAAGAAAGCTACCCCCCCCCCCCTACACACTCCACACTCCTTACTAGTGGTCAGAGAAGTATAGCAGATATTTAATAGTTATTTTTTTTAATAATTAATTGATTAATCAATGAGTTGATTGACAGAATATTTATCAGGCTATTTTGATAATCTATTCATCATTTCAGTCCACTTTTAAGCAAAAACTCCAAAAGCATTCCCTAGTACCAGCTTCTCAAAAGGGAGTATTTGCTTTTCTTTGTCAAACTAAAAACTACTAAACTGTAGTAGTAAACTGGGGGCTGAACTGTTGGTCAGATAAAAAAAAAAATGTTTTGAATATGTCAATTTTGGGAACAGCTTTGGGAAATTGTGACTGGATTATGCACCACTTTATGACATTTCACAGAAAAAATAATGAATCCAGCAAATAATCGGCAGATTCGTCCGTAATGGAAATAATTGTTAGTTGCAGCTCTAGTATCAATACCACAGCCCCTTCATCAACACCGCCATTTATTTCAACCATTTGTCTATTACCTTTAGCTTCAGCTGCTTGTTTTCGCACATTCTCAACACATTGTGTTCAGACGTTACAGCTGACTCAATATGTGGGCTTTTGTTTATTCAAATCATAATTTCTGCTTTAGTACGTGGGCTACTCAGCAGTCTTTCCACATACCCCCAGCTACCCCTGGGTTACTTGAGTACTTGTTATGCAGACACACTGTCCTTTTGACTGTTGTGTTATCATATAGCATATTATTTAGTTATTATTGCGCTAATCATAATGTCTGAGCAGCATTTAAATTGAGGTGAAGCTCATTTGTTACTATACTTCATATGTTGGGCAGTTTAATCTTGCATGCAGAAAATGCATTATTCTAGAAAGCTGATTACACTTTTTGCGTGTTGAATTATAATCTGTAATGTGACTAGAAAGTGTAGGTATCAAATACATGTAGTTGAGTAAAATGTAGAATATTTCCCTCTGAAATGTAGTAGAGTAGAAGAATAAAGTAGCATAAAGGTGGAAACATGTACACAAGTTATGTACAGGCACCTCAAACGTGTACTTCATCACAGTTATATTCCACCACTGCTTCGTTCAGACGTGCATACAAACAAGTACAAGTACAGACAGTGGAGTGTAGGGAAATGGACTTTGAACTATACATAGGCACTTGTTTAAAGGGGAGAAACACACAGACACGCACACACACACACACACACACACACACACACACACACACACACACACACACACACACACACACACACACACACACACTGACAGAAAACCCTTCACTGCACACTCATCTGGTCCTCTTCCCGCACAGCACTGTGATTGGAGCACGGAAGGAGTCAACTACTCCCTTCAGGCAGGGCACAACGCTGTGGCTTGTTGCACGACTTCTACATTAACAGTGCTTGATTAAAAGAGTTGTGGCAGGAGTAGAGAGCGAGAGAGAGAGAGAGGGAGGGGGAGGGAGGGGCTTGTGCCTGCACCTGTACCTCCGGCCAAACACTAGTCACTAATGAATGAAGCGCACCCTCCTCAGGAAAAAAAAAAAGAAGCCCTTAACAACAACAACAACAGCGTGCTTCATCTTCCTCTCATCCCTCTTTCCCTCCTTCTTTTCATAAGTAGTCTATTAGCAGGAAAGGGGCATTGCCAAATTGAGAGAGAGGGAGAGGAAAAAAAGAAAAGAAGGAGAAGAAAAACAGGGCCCTCGTGTTTGAATCCCACTGTGGCGGTGCCAACTTCACTATGAAGAAGCAACAAAGCAGCTAAGTGCCTGGGCAAAGAGAGGGGAGGTGTCGGCAACTGGGAGGATGGGGGGGGAGGGGGGGAGGGGGGGGGGGGGGGGGAGGGGGGGGGGGGGGGGGGGGCGCGTGGGGGGGCGGTGTGCAGGAGGGAGGAAGTGTTAGACAGAAAGAGAGAAAGCGGGGCGACCTGCGATATAAAAAAAACAGTCCAGTAATCAAAGCTAATGGCTCCATTGTGTCTAAAAAGCATCTGATAGCTTTAGAGTGCAGCGCTGAGCGCGGAGAGGTAGTGCTGAGGAGGTGTGGCCGAGGGTCAATATATGTGTGTGTGTGTGTGTGTGCGTGTGTGTGTGTGTGTGTGTGTGTGTGTGTGTGTGTGTTTGTGTGTTCGAAGCAGCGGGGTTAGCACCTGCTCCTTTGTAGCTTAAAAGCAGTGCCAGTAGTAAGCAGAAGGCACAACACACACACAAACACACACACTGCTCCTCTTCTTAAAAGGGTTATTACAGTGGCTTTTTAGCAGCCTGTGTGTTTTTGCTGTATTATTATATTCAGCATAGTTAGGATTGTCAGGGCCGTGGCCCCTGTAAACGGAGGCACTGCTTGTTAGCTCTGCACAGTGTACAATCATGTGTACCATTTAGGTGCAGGAAATTACAGGGAGAGTGATGGGAGGTGTGTGTGGAGTGAGGGTAGGGAGGGGATTTCAAAAAGTAGCTTGAACAACAGGATTTGTTATCCTTTCCATACCGCAAAGCCTTTATTTCTGTCTCTCTCCTGATGAAGTGAGCATCAGTGTGTTCCTTTTTTTGGTGGTGAGAGATAACGATGAGTAAGGAGGGCTGAGGGAGCAAAGTTTTGCGAGAATTAAAGATATCATCGTGTCTTTGTGTCAGTGTTACCTTTGGTGTGTTTCAATGGGACCTGTCTGAGTGAGGCTTATTATAGCAGTTCTTTTGAAGCAGAGGGAGGACAATTACCTGTGGATGTGTGCTGGAATATTGTGAGAAATAACCACTGATGGTCTCTTTTCTCTCTTCCCTTCTTTTCTCCTCTACTCTTTGTCTTTCTCTGTTTCCTCCTTTTGCTCACGTCACTCTCTCTTCCTCTCTGTTTCCTCTTCTCTCCATCCCAGATGAGTGTAGAGGGTGACGACAAGCGAACTCGCACTCGGTCCAAGGGAATCAGAGGTGAGTTTTTCTGCTTTCTCTCGGTCATGTCTCGGTCACACACACACACACACACACACACACACACACACACACACACACACACACACACACACACACACACACACACACACACACACACACACACACACGTGAATGTGACTATACTGGGGATATACAATACAGTAAACAAATACGTTGAGTCTGAACTCACAGAAAATCATTGATAAGAAAAGAAAAAAACACTCCAGATCTTAGCTCGTAATCTTCACATTCAGGCTTTATCTTCCATATCAAAGTTATCCAGGTGATTGTTGTAGCTACAGTGTGAACAGAAAACTTCTAGCAGCCACAGCAGCATGACTTTTCAGGTTCAGGTTTACCTATTTAACAAATAGGCTTTAAACTAGAAACATGGAGTTTTTAATATGCAGACATTCTGCAAAGGAATGGATCATGTTTTTATTCTTTTTTTTTTAATCAAATTTGTTGGGCAGTGCAAAATAAAGCTTCACTAATGCTGCCCCTGTTAGCCTGGCAAGTTAGGGACCGTCTTGAAAGTGCATGCTCAATGGCCGAGAGAGCTTTGCATAGTTTTGTCAATAATGTTCAACTTTATTTACATCTGGACCTTTGATGATTATACAATGCGGCACAATGAGTTATTATTAAGAGTTTTGAATCATAGAGTACACACTTCAACCCAACTTTATTTACTTCTGGACCTCCTACAGATATTTATTTAATGAACTAAACGTAGTATGTGTGTTTGTGTCTGTGAGCATGCTCATGGTGTGTACATATGGACATGCATGTGCGTGTGTACGGTTAAGAAAGTGTCTATCAGTGTGTGTTTCTATGAACGTACGTGAATGAATGAAGGAATTTGAGTGTGTTGTCTTCATAATATGTCTTTGTGTATATGTACATATTGAGTGTACATATACACACATTTCTCCATGTGTTTGTATGTGTACAAGAGTGTGTTTGTGTGTTTGGTGTTTTGAAGTGAGACAGCAGTGAAACAGTTCAGAGCGCAGGAAGGCGTCCAGTCATTCCAACTGCATGATGAAAGACGGAGAAACTGAGATGCCACACACACACACACACACACCAACATTGTGTGTGTGTGTGTGTTTGTTAGTGTGTGCATTTTCTATGCTTTTAGTGTGTCTTGATACCCGCGGCCATTCTGACATGTGATTAATGCATGTGATATCGGAGCCCAAACAGAATTCTCCAGGATCATATTGTTTTCTCGTTTGCTCCAAATGAAAATAGGATATTTCTCCAAACTCATTCTATCGCTCAACTCCCAATCGATGCCTATAGCCAGCTGAGAGCGATGTGTTTGTGAGCAGAGCTTGATTTATGTTTTGAAGGCAATTACTATAAGTTGCTCCTGAAAGAAGTGCTGTTTTCTACTGATGAAGGCAGTTTTCCTTTTAATATCATGTTGCCAATTATGATAACCAAAGTGCAACAATTAATCATGTTTTATTGCTGAAGTATGCGTATAATTGTCACTTTTTTTCCTGAACAGCACGATGCAATTCGGCTGATTTAGGTATTTTTTTTCCTCTGTGTGTATGCTTTTGTGTTGGCCTTTGTGTGTTATTCATACAGTATGTTTGCGCAGGCCAGAGCTTACACTCCTGTTTGTTTTCTGCTCACCTTTGTGTAACGTGTTTGTAAGTTTGTATGCTTGCATGTAGGTGTGTGTGTGTGTGTGTGTGTGTGTGTGTGTGTGTGTGTGTGTGTGTGTGTGCGTGTGTGTATGTGAGATCAAGAGTGTGTAGGTGTCTTTTTTTCCTCTCGTGATCATGCAGTCAGCAGTGTGTAAGCCTCTATGAGGAAGCCTCATGGGATTCGTATGCATTTGTGATTTATTGATCTGAGTTTCTTTTAGCAGCGCAGCTTTCTGAGCAGTCGTTCACCTTTGTTCTCCCTCCCTGTGTCTTTCTTCTCCTCCCCCCTCTTTTTCTCCTCCTCTCCCTCAGTTCCTATTGAGCTCGTAGGACAAGAGCTGAGGTAAGGAAACACCTTCATCTTTTTGCAAATCCCTTTCATAAAGTTCTTTTATGTGCACCGTAGAGCACCCGCCGGCACTTGTAGACTCACTATCAGTGCTTCTTTAGATGATGTAGTATATATCTATTTCTTTATTTTTATTTCTTATCATCAGCACTTCTCAGCTCGTGGTCATTGCCTCCAACAGGCTGCTATTGATTTCTCAAAGCCGTTTGCCATTTCCTGCTATGAACACACGCAGTAGATGCAATGAAAGGGGGCATATGATCTTTTTGCAGTCCGATCGAAGGATACAGCATGAGGAGAGAGGATAGTGAAAGGCGATGATTTCATTTTTCCTGTTGCTCTACCTTCCTAGTTCTTCTCTCCCCCTTTCCTATCCAGGTGGCAGCTTTCAGGGCCTCACCGGTCATGAAACCCATTGTCCTCCTTCCTCCTCCCCCCCCCTTCTAAATGATGTTTTTCATCCTCTCTCTTATTTTGTCACACTTCACCTTCGAGCATCGAACTGAGCTCAGCACTCCAAAAAAAAAAAAAAAAAGCTTTCTGGATTGAAAAAAAACCCAGTAGGGAGGCCAGAGAGCATCTCATTTTAAATGCAAATGCAGCATTTTTTAATAAGTGAAATTAATAATAAGGATAATTGGAGTAATAAAGGGCAATTGCTGGGGGAAGTTAATGAGAATTGAAATGAGCCGTCCTGAGGGGTCATAGCAACCTGAGAGAGAGAGAGAGAGAGAGAGAGAGAGAGAGAGAGAGAGACCTGATGATGACTGGTGAGGAGAGCAGAGCAGGGGAAATTACAGCAGGTCTCGGCTGATCCTTATCGCTCATAGTAACAGGATATAGGCCAGGGTTGATGTACGACATACAATATTATGTTCTCCCCGGCTTGATGCCACCTGCATTCATGCATTATGTGTGTCTGGTTGACGGTTTGGGTGGGGGGATACATATCTTTGTGCATGTGCATTTGTGTGACGTGTGCTCAGTTTGCATGTCTTTGCTTTGCTTGATTTACTATGTGTATTGCCTGTGGGTATCATTGCTTCTGCATAGGGACTAAAAATGCGCCAAGTCTTAAACATATCTCTAACCTCCATCCATCCCATCCAGCTGCCCCACCCCTGGATGCAATGGCTCTGGCCATATCAGTGGGAGATACTCACGACACAGAAGGTAGGGCAGATTAAAACCCCACCCTCTGTCTGTCCTTCTGCTCTGTCTGTCTGTCCTCCTCGTCCTCTCTGCCCCACAGCACCTGCTTTGTGGAAAATACCACGTGATACCTTGATATTTTGAAAGGAATACTTCAACATTATATGAAACTCACTTACTTGCTTTCCTGTCGGGCGTTTGATGATAAGATCAATACCACTCTCATGTCTGTACGCTAATTATGAAGCTACAGCCGGCAACCAGTTAGCATTGCTTAGCATAAAGACTGTCTTTTCGTCCTTGCTTTTAGCTTGATTAAATATGAAAATATTTAAAAAAAAAAATAAGCATAACTTTGTGTAGCAGAAATAGTTTTTTCTTTGTTTTATTCTTCTTTTAATCATCTTAAAGTTTATCTTGTGCCCCCACCCCCAGCTTCGGGAATACTGATTCAAATGAGCATTACGATCTCTTTATTGTCATTCCTTAGTTTCTTGAGCAAAAAAATAAACCAGACATATAAAAATCAACATTTTTAGAGATTGAGATTAGACTGTTAGATAATGGCTGTTTTTGAGATTACCCAAAAAACTCCCGGAGCCTCTAAATCTAAACCTAAGTAATAAAGTTTTCAGTGGACAGCAGTGAAATGTGATTTCTTCAGCTCGTATTCCAGCCTAATTCTCCCTCCCTCCCTCCCTCCCTCCCTCCCTTCTCGTCTGTGTCGCTTGCCCTCGGGGACCTTGCGACACTCGGGGCAGCTCACTGGCTTGTGACTGCTCTTTATTGAAGGGGCAGATATTAGCTATCTGTTTACATGTGTATTCGTTCAGCAGGCAATTTCAGATGCACTTTGTTTATAGATCGTCCCTCAATCTCCCTCGGCATCTCCCAGGTGAGAGTAAGCGGGAGTTTATTGGATTTTACCCTCCACTGCCTTGCCTGCCCGCCCAGATCCCGCCCGCCTCTCCATACAAGTTGTTCATTAAACGTTCCAGTCAATTGGTTGTGATTTCTGAGTGAGCCGGCATGGCGCCCCCTCCAGGCCACACGCGTTGACTCATACTCTCTGCCTGAAGGAACCACTCAATCCTTCTTCATGTCAACACACATAAACACCCTCCATCATGCTGCTTAAAGTCACTCATGGTCATGAGGATGAGGTGCATGAAAGTTTATTAGATGTGTTAGTAGAGTGTTTTGATTCCCAATTACAACCCTGCTTGGAATTCATGGTCCTTTTTTTCTCCCTCTCTGTCTTTCTTTTTCCTCCATTAGCATTCTGGGTTGCCCCATAGCCAGAAAGCGCCGTCTAGAAGAAGCCGAGGCCGAGCAGGAGCACGAGCAAGACGCAGAGCATCCTGCCTCCAAGAGGAGGTCCCACCCCCTGAAACTGGCCCTGGACGAGGGCTTCAGCGCGGGAAGCGACAGCGGCAGCGAGGCCGAGGGCGAGAAGGATGGAGAGAAAGCAGGAGAGACCAGGGAGGAGGAGGAAGAGGAAGAGAGGGAGGCCGCTGCAGAGGAGGAGGGACAGGAGATGACAGAAGACCTGACGCAGGATGGACAGACAAATGGACAGGAAGAGGAGACACAGATGGAGGAGGAAGAGGAGAGGGAAGAAGAAGAGACATATCAGAAGGAGGAAAACACATTCACAGCTGATGAAGGTGAGCTTTTTCTGCTTTAAAACAAACCCGCTAATATTAACCACAGTTGTCTTTGCCTCTTCTTCACTGGTGAGGAAAAGTCTACTGCAACTTAGTCTCGCATTGCCAGACCTTCCTCCACAGCTCTGCGGAGTAAGGTCTGGCTAGTCCACACAACATTCCGGGATGGGAGAAAAACATGCTCTGGATCTTTAAACCAGTCACAATCGCTAAGTGCGGGACGTAGTGCCGTTGCAAAATAGCCTCTGGAAGTTTTGTCGGAACATGTGTAGGTTCAAAAGTTGTTTTAGTCGTGCAACAGAAAACTAGGATTTGACAGATAGTCTAGCTAGCTGTCTGGATTTACCCTGCAGAGATCTCAGGAGCAGTTAACCATAGTTCTCAGAAATCCACCAGAGTTTAGAACGCCAACACAAAGTGGAAAAATGAGGAACATCTGGCAGAACTTGTGGCGGCAGCGGAACAATCCCGTTAATGAAACATCGTCGATATAGACTAACTGCAACTAAACTCTTAATGACTTAGAAATGGGCGCTGCCTGGGTGTCTTAATCCCGCGCAAGAAAGTCCTTGGACCACATCATTTGCGATGCAGATAGCGTTTAGTGAGTGTGTAATAACAACAACAAACTTGACAAGTGTTTGCTAGATGTATGGGGAAAGACAATACATGAATTTATGGAGAAGTGCAGCTGTCTATGTTAATCCACCTGACAGATACACAACAAAACAAAAAAGTTACAAAAAGTCTCTCCGTGTGTCACTAATATTTAGTCTTGCATTGCCAGACTGTAGTATGGTCTGGCTACACCATCTATCAGTTCTGGGATAGGCGAAAAGAAGGGGTTAACGGTAAACAAATATCAAATTAGAAATGAGTTATTGGTTGCATTTGAAGCAGGAAATTTTACATCCAATCACAGTAATGATGTTAACACATACAATTAGACAACACGGAGGCAACTTAGTAATATCCCTGCAGTTGTGATCTTGACCCATCTTGAAATAAAATCCAGAGTCCTCTTTGTTCAAGAGGAAAAAATGCGATCGATTCCGAGACGAGACCTTCAAAAAGTGGTCTTGAGACCAAGACCGGTCTTGAGTACTACAACACTGGAGCTAACCCCCGACAGCGGAGATAGCAAGAGGGAAGGGACGCGTGCCAAATGTCCGGTTTTGTCCCAGAAATGTACACCTGTTGAGCCAGACTACTAATATTACAGGAGCTGAGTTTCCATTCCTTCTAATGACCACTAGGGGACTATGTGAGTGAGTTTCTTTTTGCTTCTTCTAGCTGCTTTACATCTAGACACTCTGTCCCAGCCGGTGTTTGTATATCACAGAGAATGACTTAGCAGGCAGAAAGGTGATGCCAGTGGTGATAAAGATATTGCTAACAATAGCTTTTAGCTCACTGCATGACTCACCTTTTCGTTCATGTCACAGCTCTGACTTCTTCATCTCTGTTCCCACAGAGGAGTGTGTGATCATCGAGCCTGAGCTCGGAACACCGCCACCCGCAACCAAGAAGTGTCATTCTCACTCCCAGTGCACCGAAGAGGTGGCCAACTCTCTCCTCCATCTAGGCCGAGTCTCCGACAACAGTGCTCCAACTGTGGCCGTTCAGCAGCCTGTTGCTGTGGAGACGGAGGAGGATGTCGCCGTGGCAGCGGAACGGGGTGAAGAAGTAAAGGACCATCAGGAGGGGGACATGAATGAGGGGCAAGAGGAGGAGGAGGTGGCACGCAGAGTTCAAGTACTGGAAGAGTCATCTGTTCTGCAGAAGGAGGCAGCTGAAGTGGAGGAAGAGGAGTTGGAGGAGGAGGAGGAGGAGGAGGTAGAAGATGAGAAAGAATGCCCAGAAAGGATCAACCATGTGAGCCAGGAGAACCACCAATATCTGCCCGAAGATGTCCGCCATGAACAGAACAAGGAAGAAGAGGAGGAGGAAGAGGAGGAGGAGGAGGAAGAAATGGCAGCGCCAGCAAAGCAAAGGCGGGGCACTCCAGCAGAAGAAGAGGAGGATGAAGAGAGAGATGAAGAGGACCACCGGGAGGTGAACCACATTCTGCCCATTTCTGACGCGCCAACTGCCATCCGCACCATCACCAGCACCGCTGCAGCTCAGGGAACACACATCACGGCTGGAGACCACAGGGCCAGTCCTCTGGAGGACTACAACTCACACAGGGCGAGTTCCCTTGAGAACTACAACACCAACAGAGCCAGTCCGCTCAACAAATATGACTCTCATAAACCTAGCCCGCTTCAAAACTACAAGGCCAGCCCTCCTTTAAGCTACAGCTCTCACAGGGCCAGTCCGCTGGAGGAATACATAACCAGCCTTCGAGGCGAGAACTATAAAATCCACAAAGCCGCGTCCTCCGCCTCTCCTGACATTATCGAGGTGCGATCAGACAGGTCCGAGGAGAGAGACTTTGATGACGTGGACGGGGACGACGAGCGCGACGACGAAGACAGCCTGTCACAGCGCTCCACCGTGACGGACGAGTCAGAGATGTTTGACATTACCCGGGGGAACCTGGGCCTGCTGGAGCAAGCCATCGCCCTGAAGGCAGAGCAGGTGAAGCCAGCCGGGCCCAGAGAGCTGCTCCGCGCCCCAGATATCCACCACCAGCGATACTTCACCATGGATGACAGGCCCAAGCACCTGGACGTCATCCGCAAGAGCTACTTCAGCAAAGGTAGGGCAGAGAGGAGCAACTAAGGGAGGGCAGAGCTACAACATGTACTGAGACACGAAAGTTGCTTATGTAGGCAATACATCAGGCACATTTAGTCCATTTATTTATGTCTTTATTTCAAGCTACGTTAGCATCATTTGATAGTGCTCTGCAAAGTCAGGAGGACAAACCAGGAAGCAGTACAAAAAAGAGTGAATTGGTTTTTTCATGCATCAAAGGCAGAAACTCCTCATTATTTTGGGAAATATGCTTATTTGCTTTTATTTTTATTTATTTTTTAACCAAGAATTAGATGAGCGGATTGATACCTGTCTCGTGTGCTAAATGTGAAGCTAGAGCTGTAAGATAATTAGCTTAGCTTAGCATAAAGACTGGAAGCGGAGGGAATCAAGAGAAACAGAGAAAGTTTCAAGGAGTGAGAGCGTAGAGTATGTTCACATCTTTCCCTGCTTATTACTGCATTAGCATGTGCTGACGACGTTGCACTGACAAATTTAAAGTGTGATGGTTTACCTATCTCAAGGAGGTTTCACACTTTTGAAAGTTTATTTTTGTTCCATAATGACATGGATGGAAAACAATAGTTTCCTCAAAAGAAAATCCATGCAAAAGTGTATTGTAAACTTCTAAGAAATGCGAGTTGTACACTCGCATTTGTAACCAATCGGCCTAAACATATGAAAACACCTGTACGGTTCGCAAAACTGATTGAGCCATGCACTGGAGTGAACAGCAAATTATGTTCTGAAATTAATTTTGGGAGCAGAGCGAACAAATAAACACAATGTACCAAATAAAGAGCGATGAGTCACAGAGCTTTGTTTCGATCCGCCCTTCTCCATTGTGATATGGATGAAGTGGTTCCAGCTGAATAGACTTGAAGAGCAGAGAGGAAGTGCTCGAAGAGAGGGTGAAAAGGGGCAACAGAGAGAGAGAGAGAGAGAGAGAGAGAGAGAGAGAGAGAGAGAGAGATGACAACATGTTAGAGAGAAAGAGAAAAGAGGAGTGCAGGTTGTTCCCCAGTCAGCGGTGGAGTGTTTGTTTACATGCTGCATGTGTTCGGGCCTTGCATTTCACAGTTGGCACGGTGCCCACAGTGTTATAGTAGTGTGATTACATGCCTGGCAGTGCTGCCCTCTCCTTGGCCTCCACTCCCTCCCATGGTGACGTTCCTGTTCTGCTCAACACTAATTAGGAGATGCATGTCGCGTTAACATTCAATTTGAAGGCCAATAGAGCATCGCACCGTCCTCTTTACTGGCTTGCCTACCTCTAGTAGCAGTAGGGAGGAGAAGGCATCTTTCTTTAATTATGTCTAAATTATAGCGGCCTGTAGGGCTGGGCAATATATCGATATTATATCGACATATGAGGCTAGGTATCGTCTTAAATTTTGGATATCATAATATGACACAGAGTTGTTGTTTTTTTAGTTTTAAAGGCTGCATTACAGTGAAGTGATGTCATTTTCTGAACTTACCAGATTGTTCTAGCTGTCTATTATTTGTCTTTAACCACTCATTGTGTAAATATTTTGTGGAAGCACCAATAGTCAAACTTACAACATTGCCGCAATATCGATGAATAGGGTCAAAAATATTGTGATATGTGGGGGGTGGGGGGGGTGGGGTGGCATCACTAACTAGGTCGACCCTATTTCGGTTAACTTTCTTTTATTGGATTTCAGCCTAGGAAACATTTAGAAAAAACACATAAATCACATTTAGACTAATGCACAAAACAACTTTTGCATTTACAGAGATACATAAGACATTAGGAGTAGATACAGATTGTGTCACTTTTGTACAGTTGTCTGAAATATGTCTAGATTTCATGCTCAGCCAAGCAGACTGTCTGATGGCATTAACCACTTGCTTTTGTCCTCCTTATTCATCCCACCTTATTCATCCCACCTTCCCCTATCCTCTTATCTCTCCTTCGCCTCTCCTTCTTTCATTCTATCTCTCTCCTCTCCTCATCCTATCTTACTCTCTCCAGAGAGCAGTAGGCAAGAGAAGAGGGAGATCAAGTGTCCCACCCCTGGGTGTGATGGGACGGGCCACGTCACTGGTCTTTACCCCCACCACCGCAGCCTGTCAGGCTGTCCGCACAAGGACAGGATCCCCCCGGAGAGTGAGTGTTCTTCAGCTGTTTAAAAGGATGGGGAAAAAAAGCACGGATAGAAGAAAAGTGACAGCTTAAGGGCAACCTGACAGTGATAGAAACACCCCAGCTCTCCTTAGTGTGAAGTTAGACATCAAGTAGTGTAATACCAGTTTAATCGTGATGAGTTCATGTTCTGATCAGAACTCAGTTGCTGCTAAATATCTCACTTTGAGGCTTTTAGTATTACCAGCCCCGAATGTTTACTCAAAAGCCCCAAATGTTTTATTTCTCCCCCGGAGCAGGCCCCCGGACCCCCTTTAGGTTTGGGCTGAACCCCGAATGTCTACAACATCTGGACCCGCTTCTGGGTAAATAGGGTCTGCCGAAATTCTACATAAATGATTGGATTTGGTTGGATTTGATTTGGTTTTAATACAAATACAAACAACCAAAATTTGGTTTACTGACTTGGTTCTCTAAAACTATGCGGATAGGGATAAAAGAAATTGTGTGTTTTCTGCTTGGCCCCATCTCTCCATGTGATTGTAAAGAGACTGTCTGTAGCCATGACTACAGGTCCATTAAATGCCCAGTTCCCTGCTTTTCTCTGATTAAGGGTCACCTCATATTCCTGTATTTATGGTTTTCAAAGAGTCTTTTAAATAGTATGGATTAGATTGTGGATTATTTTTAATGACCCTGTGATTGTGTGTGTGTGTCTGTGTGTGTGTGTGTGTGTGTGTGTGTGTGTGTGTGTGTGTGTGTGTGTGTGTGTGTGTGTGTGTGTGTGTGTGTGTGTGTGTGTGTGTGTGTGTGTGTGTGTACATTGTCTTCTCCTCAGTTCTGGCCATGCATGAGAATGTGCTGAAGTGTCCAACCCCCGGCTGTACCGGTCAGGGCCATGTTAACAGCAACCGTAACACACATCGCAGGTATTCATACACACATTACAGTATAGTATCTGTGTCAATCTGTATTTGTGTTTTGAGTGTGTTTGTGTTTCTGCAGATGAGCGTGTTCTGCGCAGGGCACGCATTTCTCTTTGTAAATTTGCAAGCTCACATATTCATATATGCAGGACAGCGAATGTGTCAATCCACATCAGTGTGATGCAGATTTACACGGTCAGCAGCATGCTCTCCTTTTGATATTCATCTTTTTGTCTTCTCCGCCATCCCTCCAGTCTTTCTGGATGCCCCATTGCTGCTGCAGAGAAGCTGTCCAAGGGCCACGATAAGCAGCTTCTCTCTCAGCCAGGCACCGAGCACCTCAAAGGAAGTCCCAACGACAGAGTGTTAAGGTGGGTGATCACAGAAGTATCCAATCATACACTTAAATCATTTCAAATAGGTCTTTTTACATTTCTGCCTTGTTATTAGATAAGTATGGAGCCCAAATGCCGGAAAAAAACAGCAAGAGCTTATCAGACCTATCAAAAATATAACAGAATACATGAATTAATAATACTGTTAATTAGATCATTAAAATGGAAAAAGAAATATAAAGCTTTATACTTGCCCTTTAACTTTCCCCCCTATCAGACGATAAAAAAAAAGAATGTTTTTTTTTTCCAAATGTCCTGTACCTCTTTCTGTGCTAATTATCTATTTGCAAACACCATATGCCTATCTCCATTAGATTATCTACCATTACTGTACCTGCAGTGTTAGCTGCTAGAATACTTAACTGGAGTGAGTATATTCATGGTAACGGACTCAGTGTCAGTTTATCAATTAACATGTACCAATTTCAGGGCTGAAACCGTTATGATAAAACGTTGAGTGGGACCATCTGTATAATAGAAGGTAGAAGGTATTTCTCTTCAGCAAGAACCACAATGGAAATATGTCTTGAGCCCACGTGACTAGTATCACCTGGAGCCATCTAGTAATAATAGGAATAATTGCAGAGTTCATCAGGAAAATGTACTTCTAGTATTAAAATTAAAAGTTCTCAATGAGAAAAATTCTCACAATTTAGAAACTGGAAACGATCCAAACAGTTGTGTGTTTAATCAGCTAATCATTTCAGCTGCACTTGAAGGCCGTTATATTGTTGGGTAGTTTAATTTAAAATAAAACATCGGATTTTACATGTGTTTTGTGTGCAAAAATCCTAATTTGTAAAGTAAAGCTGTCAGAGTAAAATAGAGGAGTAAAAAAGTACAATATTTCTCTGTGAAATGTAGTAGAGTAGAAAGAGGCATGAAAAGAAAAGACTCAAGTAAAGTACAAGTACCTCAAATATGTACTTAAGTACAGTACTTGAGTAAATGTACATAGTTACATTCCACCACTGGTTTTCGAGGCTCCATAGATCAAAGATCTTCACCAGGGGGTCCGAGACCCCTTGGGGGTCCTCAGAGTCAATGCAGGGGGGCCTCCAAATTATTGTTCCATTTTGAAAGTTTTTTTCAAAAATGTAAATGTCTTAACATGAATCCAACATATTATTAGCAAATATAAATCCTCACTGATGATAGGCTTACTGGCCTATAGGTAAGAGAGTCACTAAGGTAGCCATCCACAGATACTGTTCATCCTTAGGATTCACTGTGCCACATTAAAACATGATTTATAAAATCATGACAATAATTATCATTTTAAATCTTAGTTTTCTATGCAAAAAAAGTAATGTATAAAGGCTTTAGGCCGCCCACACGTTATTGTAGGCCCAGTTTAATATGCAACTTAATTTTATACAATATATGTAGTAGGGGATCCGTACTCAATCTCTCTTTCAGTTAAGGGGTCCTTGGTTTAAACAACCTTGAAGACCCCTGCCATAGATGACATTGTGAATGACAAGAACTGTCGTATCTAAGCCTAGACCAGACCGGGCATAGTAAACCTTTCACTAACTTAAAAGCTGTCTTCTCCAATTCAAGCTCGGCATAGTTGAGTCCCTCTCAAGGTTAGCTACTTAACAACTGAGAGGCACAGAGAAAGACCTTGGTTGGTGTTAGTGCCCCTTGAGAGAGGTGAAGCTGGTTTGTGAATGGCTCACTATAGAGAGAGGCATTGAGTGTGGTTCAGTCATTACTGTCACCTCAAACACTGAGCTCTCTCTCCATCTCCATTCATCTCCCCGAACCGGTCAGACACCGCGATCACGGCCAGAAGAATGATAATTAACACAAACCAGACACTGGTATTATGCTAAGTCCGAGCTCTTCCTCGTTGGTATTTTAATTAATAATGCAACCGATAAGCTAATTATGCAAGTTACAGGGGCCATGCAGGGGGATAGGAAAAAAATAATTGCTTTCCTTGAGGAAAACCTCATCAGTGGTCGGACAAAGCATTGAGGATTAAAACATAATAAGGCTTGCTTTGTTTTTCCTCCTCAGATTGTTATTAAAATGAGCTTGGTTGTCTGTTATGTACGGGGCTGAAGAATTTCCTCATGCAATCCATGTTCTAATGGAATCCATGCTGCATAAATAAACAGGGAGGGAAAAAATCCCCTGTCATGAAAATACTGCTTTGAATTGCCTCAGATTTTTTATTTATTTATTTATTTATATGCCTATTAATATCAAGACAACAGAAACACAAAAAGAAAATAAAAATTCAAGAAAGATTGTGTAGGTGAGATCAAGAAACCCCCCAGGGCTTATAGAAGGAATCTCACCTAAGGAAGAGAAGAATAAAATATTATGAGCAATTAGAAATGTCCATAAATCTACAAATTAAACACAAGTAAGCATGGAATTAGTCTATATCGACGACGTTTCATTTCCGGGGTTGTTCAGGTGCTGCCAGAGATTCCGCAGGATGTCCCTTTTTTACGACCGGATGTCCGTCACTTTCCCCTTCCTTTGTGTTGGCGTTCTAAACTCCGGTGGATTTATGGTAGGACTATGGTTAACTGCTCCTCAGATCTCTGCAGGGTAAATCCAGACAGCTAGCTAGACTATCTGTCCAATCTGAGTTTTCTGTCGCATGACTAAAACAACTTTTGAATGTACACATGTTCCACCAAAACAAGTTCCTTCCAGAAGCTATTTTGCGGAGGCACCGTCATTGCGTCCGGCCCTTAGTGCCGCCCAAAACGATTGTGATTGGTTTAAAGAAATGCCAATAAACTAGAGCACGTTCCACTCCCATCCCAGAATGCTGTGTGGACTAGCCAGACCCTCTTCCGCAGCGCTGTGGAGGAAGGTCTGGCAATGCGAGACTAGCACGGAATGAATTAAACACAAGTAAGCATGGAATTAAGATGCAAGCATGTATTATTGGTGCTGCCACAGTGTGGAGGCCACCCCGACAGCAGTGTGACTACAGGCCAGGTCATGTACTGGAGCTTATTAATGGGCATATGGTTGGAGACCAGAGACTGTGATACATCAGTCATACAGAAGGCAGAAGTGCGAGAAAAAACCCCCACTGGGCCAAAGGGGGTGGAGGGCTTTGGAGCCTCCCTCTTTTACCACTCCTTCTCTCTTTCTTCCTCCTCCTCCTCTCTTCTTTCTCTCGTCCGCCGCCCTTCTGCCTTCTTCCCGGTCTATCAGTGGATTTATGCCAACAGGTCTGACAAAAGCCCAGGCTCTCCAGGAAAATGAGAGGGCTTAAAGCTCATAAATTCCATGCTGTACAACATGCAAATGTGCCCTCTGCTGATAAGAGAGCTTTTAATCCTGCTGCACTCCTGCTAAGTACACTGTTGCCCCTATCTTTGCTCTTTCTATGTCTCTCTACTTTCCTCTCTCATTCTCTTTTTTTCCCTCTCTTTATTTGTTTTTTGTGTCGATCGTGCAACTCTTTACTGCATCGATCCTCTTTTATATCCCATCTCTCCTTGTCTTATTCTATTGTACTTTCTCCTTTATTTTGTCTTAATCCCCAGCCTGCCTCCCTCTCACTCTCCCTTTCCTCCTCACAGGCCCATGTGCTTTGTGAAGCAGCTGGAGGTGCCCCAGTATGGCAGCTACCGGCCCAACATGGCGCCCGCCACGCCTCGCGCCAACCTGGCCAAGGAGCTGGAGAAGTACTCCAAGGTGTCCTTCGATTATGCAGCCTTCGACGCTCAAGTGTTCGGGAAGCGCATGCTTGCTCCAAAGATGCCCACCAGCGAAACGTCACCCAAAGCCTTCAAAAGTAAGAGAGGACCGCTGGCTGCTTTTTATACGAATGACAAAGGCAGGATAGATGTTCCCCGCTGTTTCTTTATGCTAAGCTAGCTGGCTCTAGCTTCATATTTAGCGTACAGACCTGAGAGTGTAATACACATGCTCTCTCCCAACAAACATTACTTCTCTCAAACTTTTTTTCAGATGTTCTCTTTTCCTTTATTATTTCTTACTTTTTTGTCTTTTTCTTTTGTCTTATTTTATTAGTTTTTATTACCACAACCCAGCATTTAAAGCGAGGATCCACGCAAGAACATATATGTACAGTGTACCTTTTTTGTCTATGTATCCTACTTTTATGATCATCTGATCTAAAGTTGACTTTGCGTCCGCCTACAGCTAAGCCCTCGTTCCCCAAGTCCCCGTCGCCCAGCCTCAGTCTCCATGGTTACGGGAAGAGCTCCTCCTTGGCCTACGACTACTCCCACGATGCCGAGGCCGCTCACATGGCTGCCACTGCCATCCTGAACCTGTCTACACGCTGCTGGGAGAAACCTGAGAACCTCAGCACCAAAGCCCCAAACAAGGTAAGCAGACCACAATTATCCACCTGTATGTGTTTATTTCATGTTAATTAGCACTGATTAACGATTGCAATTAAAAAAAAGACAGTATGGGGAAAAAAAGCCCTTCATCGTCTAATTAGATAGATAGATAGATAGATAGATAGATAGATAGATAGATAGATAGATAGATAGATAGATAGATAGATAGATAGATAGATAGGATTTATTAATCCCAAATTGGGAAATTACAGCATCAAGTTACAAGGACATACACACATACTCACTCACACACATACAGAAAAAACAAGCAATATACTAGAAATAATAAATAAGATTATTAACAATAACATAAAATAAAATAAGATAGCAAAAGATAGATGAGTAACTAGTGTGCAAGTAGCATAATAGTGCAACATTGTAATGTGTGAGGTAATAAGAGAGTTATCTCATACACAGCTGTGAATTGTTGTACACTTTTTGATGGAATGGGTCTTAGGGGGATCCAAAGATAACTTACAAATATGCAATTAATCCATTGTTTATGGGTGATGTCATTGTTACAAAATGGTTACCCCTTTCTTCTCTTCTTAGCACAGTAGTGGGTAGCAAATAGGTGTTGCTCTCCTCTCTGCTGTCTTTTGCTCATTTTTTTGTCGTCCCCCCCCCCCCCCCGTCAATTCTGCATGAATATATCATCAGGAGGCATTGGCTTACAGGATGGTGTTGAGATGCAGTTGCATCACCTCTTCGTCCTCTTTTATGCTTCCATCCCTCCATCCCACACACTTTTCAAGTTGTTATTGAATTTGGCTGACTGCCAGTTCCCTGGATTACTTTGCCACCAGGTAGCCTTTTTTCATTATCTGCCGGACGGATCTTCCACCCTTTCTTCACCCCGCCACTCTTTCTGTTGATTTTCTTTTCACATCTCCTTTTTTTTACTCTCTTCTCTCTCCCTCTCTTCCTCCCTATGCAAGTCTCTGTGTTTCTCTGTCTGTCTATTCGCCCTATCTCTTACTCACTCCCTCGTCCCCCACCCTGTGCACAGGAGGAGTAATTGGAGCACCACTTCCCCCATATTGTGATTTTTAAAAGCCTTTTTGCCTCACAGAGGAGAGAAAGTGACTGCTTCATCATTTTTTCGATTTCCTGACATGGTTTTAGAATGATAAAAAGTGAAGATTAACGTCTCTGGCAGCACAGCAGAGTGAGGTGTTGTTCATGCGAGGCGCCGATCCAAGAGCAGGCCTTAGCCTGCACAGTGTTACGGTGCAGATCAACCTGGGACTGATCTGGAATCAGAGTCGGAGCCAGTTGAAATCCAATATTGAAACATTGAAACACTGAGCTCATCAACCAGGGATATTTCTGGGAACTGTTCCCATTTTTCTCTCTTCTCCGAACCTCTTTGATTTTTCTGGCCCTTGACCAGCCCGTACGAGCGCCATTTTAAATGAATAGTGAAAACATGGCTCATCTCACCCCTCTGTTTCTGTTCACCTGCCAGCACTATAATAGAGCACGGAGAGATGAACTGGGGTTGGTGCTGTTGGCAAAGTATTACCCGACTACATTAGATATCATTACTAACGCGCTTAAGCGATCAAGCACTCAAACATGTAGCGCGCTGAAAAAGTGCATCATAATTATGGCTGAACGATTTGGGAAAAGAATGTAATTGCGATTTTCCCCGCCAGATATTGCGATTACGATTTTTTTTTTTTTTTTAAATTCATTTATTTTTTTAAGTTTAGCTAAAGTTCAATATTCACTGTGTAACAGATAAAACATGTCATGGAGCATTATAACATGAGACACCATCAAAAGCGCTCTATATTCTTATGCAAGGATGAGAACACAGATAGGAATTGCCAGCAGTAAGTGTTTTTATTTTAATAAGCATGGAGCATTGAACAGTCAAACACAAAAGATTTATCACAAAAGCTAAAGTTATAATAATAATAAAAAACAATTCCAATAGAAAAATATCACTACTTTCCTGTAAACTGAAATGTTGATATGTCTCAGTTTAATAGCAGCATCTACACGTTGCACCTTCATTTTAAATGAAAATAGGACCTTTCTGTAAACAATCTGTGATAAGTAACATTATTCCAGAATTTATCTTATGAAAAAACAGTAAATATAATACTAAAAAGAGGAATGGAAAATCTTAAACCGTGGCTGGGTTGGCTCAGTGGGTAGAGCAGGCGCACATATACTTGGAGGTTTATGCCTCAACGCAGTGGTCCAGGGTTTGAATCTGACCTGTGACGATTTCCTGCATGTCTTGCCCCTCTCTCTCTCACCTGTTTAAAGGCAGAAAAGCCCAAAAAAATAATCTTAAAAAAAGAAAATGTTACACCAAACATCCAACTAAACATTGCACCTTCGATTAATCGCGGTCTTCACGATTAGCTAATTGCATTCTTTCAAATAGCGATTTTGATTTGAAAATGATTAATCGTTCAGCCCTAATCCCACTGCCGTATGGCTGTATAAATGCTTGTTTGGTACAAGCTTGAGGGCAATTTTATAAGCAAATGAAGGTGGATGGGCGAAAACAGGAACAAGTCAATCATTTCACCACATGGAAGTTTAGTTTAAACTGAATCTAAATCCCTCCCTGAATGCAACTGTGGATTATATGAAGTTATAATTCAGAAAAATGTAGGTATGTTAATGAATGTGTAGCGCTGCGATTGAATCCGCTCAAGAGGATAATTCAATAATCACAGTCATCATTATGCAGGACTGCCTCTCATATACACTGAAGTGCACCAGAGGAGACTGCATTACTCATTTATATTTGAGAATACTTACGTACTAGTTAGCACATTTTTCTCTATTCATTTTCTCCCAGTTACCAACTACGTTTGGAGCACCATGATTTTCAGTGTTAAAGAAAAGTAAATATAATGTACAGACCCAATGACTGCTTTTGTTTAGTTTAACGAGGCTTCCCAGCATTTATGTTAGCAGTGTTGTGTTTCTAAAGATGTTCTTTACAGAAAGACACACAACTCTGGGAAGAGAAGAAAGAGTCTTTATCTTTCGGTCCCTTAGCCAATAGGAGCGAGCTACCTAGCTAGCTAGCTTTTGCCATAATGAACCAAAAACCGATTTACTCTCCATAATACAAATATATTCCTAAAATTAAAAAAAACAACAACATAAGAATGAGTTCTTTTTATGGAATTATTTGAAATAAAGTATTGGTTCATTTTACTTAATGTGTTCATATGATTATTTATTTCATATTGTCTTATTTATTTATAAAAGAAAAAAGTGGCAGGAGCGCTTCGGGTATCCTTTTAACCACCGGTGCTCATGGAAGGGAATAAAGTACACGGAAAGGAGTAAGAATTATGACAAAAAAAAAGTCATATGTCCAGGCACTCAAGGTTGGTTACAAAAAGTGATAAAAGGCCTTTAATTAACAGGGCAAGACACTCTTTGTGTCACCACACCCTGAGGAAGGCTCAAGCCTTCATTCAAAATACACCAACGCGTAGTTGGTGTATTTTGAATGTCTTGCCCTGTTAACTAAAGGCCTTTTATCACTTTTTGTAACCAACCTTGAGTGTCTTATTTATTTGGGACTCTATAAAGCATGATTTATGCTTCTGTGTTAAATCTACGCCGTGGCTACATACGTGGAGATGTGGGCCCTACGCCGTAGCCTGACGTGCACATCTCGAAAAATGTAACTACACGTCGCGGCGGCGCACGTGGATCAGCCGTGGTTAGGTAGCGTTGTGTTTCCCCCGACTCATTTCCTGGTTCTCCTTCTCCATTAACTTTTCCTGCTACAGATTTCCGACCTTGGTCAGAAAGAACAGGGGAGACACTTTGTTTCTCTCACTATGGCCCTAGAGTGGGTACTCGCTCCCAAGCTAATCGTCACTCTCTCACTCGCTCTACCCCCCCCCCCCCCCACACACACACACACACACACACACACACACACACATATGCCGGCCCTGTTATTCTCTTAAAGAGATCGCCAACACCAATGCACAAGTGTAAACTTCAGCACTTATGTAGGCTACGGCCAAAGCTCTGTGTAGAGTCTCTGCAGAACCATAAATCACGCTGCTTAACTATGGAGTTATTTGATGAAAATCTGCTGCTGATGTTGCGATGCGGCCTCAGTCCCGAGTGTCTCCTGTTTTCTCCAGGAAATAAACATTGAGGTGGACGAGAACGGCACCCTGGACCTGAGTATGAAGAAGCCCATTAAACGTGAGGGCAGTCTGTCCGGCACCAGCCCCGGGGTTCGGTCCCCGGACCCTTCCTCCTCCTCTTCCTCACTCCATCACGGTGGAAGCAGCGGGATGACATCACCAAACCTAAACGCCTACAAGCAGGAGGAGTGGGAGGGACCTCTGGATTACACCAAACCCAACCGCCAAAGGGAGGAGGAAATGGACGAGGTCAGTACAATTAGACGGAGCAAAAACAGTACACACCTCCAAACACGCAGTGTTTCCTGTGATAATAGTCACAGAGGAAGCATTGCAACATAAATAACAACAGACAAAATCCCCCCCTAAGCTTTTTGAATGAGAAACTCTTACTTGTTTACATCACTTTGTCTCTTTTCCTGTCCCCTTTTTCCGCTTTCTATTATTCATTTATTTCACTGAAATGCGAGAGTTACCGTACAGTTAAAACATTGCACTGTGTAACAGAGGTGGTGTGTCAGGTGCATTGCACCATCCTGACTTTGGCATATGCAAATTTTTGTACTCCTTTGAACTTTTTCAAAAGAAATATTAAGGGCTTTGAGTGTGAATTTTTTATGAGGACACTGCATTTGGAAACATCATTTGTCGCGAAAAAAAACAAAACAGAAAAGGGATCAGAGTAGAGACTTGTGTGCACATGGTGGTTTGCGAAGTTTCATTGCGTGTATACAAACCATGTGTAAACTATTACAAGAAAGCCATCACTCAAAAATGGTATAAAAAAAAAACATCAATACAATCCACACAACAACACAATTTAAAGAATAAAAAGGAATCACAGAGGAATTACCAAGGCGTTTGTGCTCATCTGTTTTTATTGTCCTTTCAGATGGAGCACACAGGCCAGTCGTTTGTCTCGTCGGACGCAGAGGACTGTGACATGATGCAGGACTGTCTGGAAGACAGGAAGTATCCGGGAGAGGTTACGACTCCAAGCTTCAAAGTCAAGTTCCAGCCCAAGGATAGCAAGAAAGAGCTGCTCTCGTAAGTCACAAAGAGACTCTGTGAGGCTGTTGCGCTTTGAGCTAAACGCCAACATGCTGATGTTTGCGGGTATAATCTCAAACATGTTCACCAACTTAGTTTAGTGTGTTAAGCATGCATACATGTTCGAATCAGCGCTAAACACAAAGTACTGAGGATGCTCATTTTTTAAGCACCGTTTTGAGCCAGAAAAGATCTCCGGCCACACAAGAGTTTTAGCTCCAGTAGCAGAACTATTCCCCCGTCTATATTAACACGTCTGACAACGCAAATCACATGAATATTCCCAATACAGTGGGCATTCGCATGCCAGTGTAAACAAGAAGCAGATTGTTACTCTGTTACTCTGAAAGGTATGTAAGCCTACCTAACCGATAGGACTGACTGACGTGCATCGTCGTTTCTAAAGGTCTCTGTTTCTACCCGTCCAGACTACAACGCAACCCCGGCGTTTTCAAACCAAAACTAGGGCAGCAGTTTTTCCAAATGTCTCCGTGTTAGGGGCTCGGAAACGCCGCAGTAGAGTGGACGAGAGGCGTAAACACAGCAAGATATTAGTTTTTTTAACCAAGACGTAGTAGTGTAGATGTAGCCTGAGGTTGATGGGAGTGTCATTAGTTTTGCAGGTTTTTGGTCATCAACCAAAGCGTTGCACAAATTAACATTTTGACCTGGCGCTAGATTAAAAGTAAAGGGATCAGCAACCGTATAACAATTGATCCTAAATGGGACGTCTGTAACAAATGTAATGGTTTCAGGTGTCTCTAACATCTCTGTTTCTCGTCCTCTCCAGCTGCCCTACACCTGGTTGTGATGGCAGTGGTCACATCACCGGAAACTATGCGTCGCATCGCAGGTATGCACCATTGCAGACTTATTTTGGGCGATAATATAATTTTGGGCGAGTATATAAAGTCTTATATGCAGTGGTGGAATGTAACTAAGTACATTTACTCAAGTACTGTACTTAAGTATGAATTTCAGGTACTTCTTACGTCTTTTCTTTTCATGCCACTTCCTACTTCTACTCCGCTACATTAGTCTGACAGCTTTGGAGTGTTGTTACTTTACAAATTAAGACTTTTGCATACAAAACACATGTAGTTTATAAACTACAATGTTTTATTATAAATTAAACTACCCAACAATATAACGGCCTACAAGTGCAGCTGAAATGATAAGACGATTACAATTTCTAAAATATGAGGATTTTTCCGCATTGAGTACTTTTACTTTTAATACTTTAAGTACATTTTCCTGATGATACTTACATACTTTTACTCAAGTAACATTTTCAATGCAGGACCTTCACTTGTAACATAGTATTTTTACAGTGTGGTATTAGTACTTTCACTTAAGTAAAGGATCTGAATACTTCCTCCACCACTGCTTATATGAAATGTTAGCTCTGTTGAGACTCATCTGCCGCCCACACTGCACCCCCAGTCCAAAGCGGGTTGCACCACGACTAATTCAAATATTTTATTTGATCCTGACATGCCAGAGGCAATAATGTAGCGTGAGCCTGGGAAAGCAAAGACGGTCATTGACTTTGATATGCATCAGTAATTTACTTCTTGCCGTCTGTCCTCTTCTTCCTAAATGACCTTGGTATGCCTTGCATTCTTGATTTCCCCTTCGCTCACGTCCTTCTACTCTCTCCCTTTTCAATCCCCTCACACTCGCTTTCCCTGCTTTCTTTCCGTCCTTCTCTTCTTCTGCCTGTCCTTCGCTCTTTCTCCTTTTTTCTCTCAGTCTGTCTGGGTGTCCTCTCGCTGATAAGAGCCTTCGGTCCCTCATGGCGGCCCACACCCCTGAACTCAAGTATGTCTGCTCTACACCTTCACTTGCCTTTTCACTGCCACTTCAATGCACTGCGACTGACACCGTACAAACGCCACAATGCTACATTCTGCTGACGTTAACTTATCTTTTGTTGCTGGCTGCTGCCTCCGCTGCCTCTGCTGCATCTGGCATGGCGTTTTTTTTTTTTTTTTTCTGGCTTGGCCTATGCTCGCTTTCACTTCAATCACTTCATGTAAATGTGAAATGAAATTGTCATTTTGTAGTGTGCATAGCTCTTTACTAGAAAGTAGGCTTTTTCACATCCAAGATACAAGAAGTATTTAAATGGCAAAGAAGCCTCAAAAGAATGACTTTAAAACAGACATCGCTCACAAGAGTGAATAAGAAATCGAGCAAAATGAATAAATGAACCATTTCTTTCATCTGCATAATGCCGTTGTCTTGAAGGCACTTCATTCTGAAACATCGACGCTGTTGGTTTTGTTTTTTTTTTCTTCTCTGCTGACCTTGTATTAAATGTGAAACATTGCTCTGCTCTTTCCCAGATGCCCCACTCTAGGATGTGACGGCTCGGGTCACATCACGGGAAACTACTCCTCCCACAGAAGGTAACAAACAAAAAACACAAATGCACACACAAAAACGCATACGCACACATGGACACACACACACACACACACACACACACACACACACACACACACACACACACACACACACACACACACAGACCCACACACACACACACACACACACACACACACACACACACACACTCAGTCAGAGAGGCCTAGTGACAGTTCATGGTAGAATTAGACAGGGATCACATACTCACACATTTCCACACCTTTCAATGGTCCTAGTTTCGGCCATATTAGGCGCTTTGAGTTGATTTGGTTTGTAATTTGGTTGAACAACCTCTGTAAAATTATTCTTCCTGATAATGTGCTCTCCCTTTACTAAGCAATCACTTCACCAGACCTTTTTTTCAACCCTATGTTATCAACTCCATACTTTCTGTTTTCAGTCTCTCTGGGTGCCCGCGTGCCAAGAAAAGTGGAATTAAAACTCCTACCAAGGACAACCAGGAGGACTCCGAGCTTTTAAAGTTCGTACCGCTCAGAAAGCCATAATGTCTTCTTTTAGCGAGACTGACGGTAAAAGTAAAATGCAATAAAAAAAGAAAGACAGAGAGAGAGAGAGAGAGAGAGAGAGAGAGAGAGAGAGGAAAGTCACTGTGAATCATATGCAGAGGTAGTGACCTGCCCCCAAAATTGAATCAAACAATCAGGCCCTCACTGATGGGAAAATACACTTACTGCAAATACTGATTCTGAATGTAGTTCATGGTAGAGTATCGTAGATAGTCAATAGATTGTCAATACATAAGAAATACATAAGGCTTCATATTGCATTTGCACACAAAACAGTTAATTTAACGGCATGTTGATAGCAGCATGTGCTGAACATATACAATAGCTCATGCATCAATAATATCCATTGCATAAAAAACAGATGTATGAAATTAAATTTATCCCAGTAGAGAAAGTATATAACATAAATATCTATTATAATATTCTCAACATTCTCTACAGTTTGTATGTTTGGATTCTCCTTGTCTAACCGCCTTCTCACTCTCTTTATTTCTTTCTCTGTTGCCTTCTTCTTCTTCTTCTTCTTCTTCGTCTTCTTCTTCTTCTTCTTCTCCTCCTGATGCACAACTCTCCTCGTTTTTTCTTCTTCTTGTTTTCCTCCTTTCCTCTGCTCCCTGCAGGTGCCCAGTGCCGGGCTGCGACAGTTTGGGTCACATCAGTGGGAAGTACGCCACACACCGAAGCGCCTACGGGTGTCCGCTGGCGGCGCGCAGACAGAAGGAGGGTCACCTGAACGGCACACCCTTCAACTGGAAGGCCTTCAAGACAGAGGGGCCTACCTGTCCCACCCCAGGTTGTGACGGCTCCGGACATGCTAACGGAAGCTTCCTCACACACCGCAGGTAAGATGCACAAATGTTTTTTTCTTTTTTTCTTTTTGTGATTAACATTTTTTTTTTTTTTTTTTACAAAATACAAAACATACATCTCGCAACATGAACATGTTTATTTGGTTTATTGTCTATTTTGTTATTATTTTATTGTATGGCTGAGATTTTCACCCAGGGGACCGGGACCCTTAGAGTTACTACAGGGGGTCCCCAAGTTAATGTTTAATTTTTTTAAAAAGTTCAAAAGTGAATATGTCTGAAAATATACATAAACATGAGTCCAACATATTATTAGCAAAGATAAATCGGCCTATTTGTGATATTTTTTTTTTTTTTTTTAATTTACATGACAGGCTTACTGGCCTGTAGGTGAGGTAGCCACTAAGGTAGCCATCCACAGATACAGTCAAGCTTAAGGATTCACTGTGCTACATGTATGTTTAACATTAAAACATGTATAAATATATGAATAACAATAATTATTTTAATAAATGATATGCACCATCTGTGAAGGCTTTAGGCCACCCTATATGTTATTGTAGGCCCAGTTTAATATGCAACTCAACAATTTCATAACATATGTTGTTGGGGGGGGGGGGGGTCCCTGGTCTGTCTCTATTTCGGCTAAGGGGTCCTTGGCCTAAACAATGTTGAAGACCCCTGCTGTATGGTCTTGAATGGTCTTGAATATTGTAGTTACTGTGTCATCTTTTCTTGATTTTTGTTTGGGTGGTGTGTGTGTGTGTGTGTGTGTGTGTGTGTGTGTGTGTGTGTGTGTGGGGGGGGGGGGGGGGGGGGGGGTGATATGTTTATTTTGCCAATTGTATGTTTTGTATGTTGGTTTAAAAAAATGTTAATCACAAAAAAAGAATAGTGCAGTGACTCCACCTCTTTGTGTGTCTCCAGCCTCTCAGGATGTCCCAGAGCCTTGTTCCCAAAGAAGAAGGCCAAGTACCCCTCAGAGGACTACCTGAGCACCAAGTTCAGGGCCAGTGATGGTAAGATGTTGCGAAGAAAAAAAATCTCTAAATAAATTTGTGTGCGGGCCTGTGTCTATACATGTGTGTGAGAAAGGAACAAATCCTTTTAAAGCAGAGAATGTTAAGTCGGTTATGGAACCAAGTCCAGGCACACGTGGAGGATTAGGAAACTTGGTAACAATTTACTTGAATGTATCTACATAAGAGGGACGTGACACTGTCATGAACACGTGACACTGTCATGACACATGAACTCTAACCCTAACCATAACATGAATGGCACTTACTGACAGAAGCGTTATGTCATAAACGTTTATGACTTGTTTATAATGTCTATGACACGTTCATGACAGTGTCATGTCACTCTTATGTAGATACCTTCAAGTAAAGTGTAACCGGAAACTTAATACCAGTGGTGGGAGAAGTGTTCAGATCCTTTACTTAAGCAAAAGTACTAATACCACACTGTAAAATACTCTGTTACAAGTAAAAGTCCTGCATTGAAAATGTTACTTAAGTAAAAGTATGTAAGTATCATCAGGAAAATGTACCTTAAGTATTAAAAGTAAAAAAAAAAAAAATCCTCACATTTTAGAAACTGGAAACTAAGTGTTTAATCGGCCATTCATTTCAGCTGGACTTGTAGGCCGTTATATTGTTGGGTAGTTTAGTTTATAATAAAACATCGTGTTTTATAAACTACATGTCTTTTGTGTGAAAAATCTAAATTTGTAAAGTAACTAAAGCTGTCGGATTAATGTAGTGAAGTAAAAAGTACAATATTTCTCTCTGAAATGTAGCGGAGCAGAAGTAGAAAGTGGCGTGAAAAGAAAAGACTCAAGTAAAGTACAAGTACATCAAATTCATACTTAAGTACAGTACTTGAGTAAATGTACTTAGTTACATTCCACCACTGCATTATATAACATGATTTAGTCTAAACTGATATACTCTTTGTCCCAAAATAGAAAAGATATCAAATGAAAAATGCATAGGGCAACCGAAACATAACCAGACCAGACACTGTTCTTTTCTATTCTAATGTATCTCCGTCTCTTCCTTTAGTTTTGGACAACGATGAGGACATCAAGCAGCTCAACAAAGAGATTAACGACCTCAATGAATCCAACAATGAAATGGAGGCTGACATGGTCAACCTGCAGACTCAGGTGTGTGTTTCTACTTTTGTTTTATTTTAGGCTATAAATCACCGAACATGTAGTCTACATCGACAACAGCTCATTTACAGTGTAGTTCTGGTGCCGCCGGAAGTTCCCTTCGGATGTCCTTTAACTTTCAGCTTTCTTTGTGTTTACTTTAAACTTTGGTCGGGTCACGCGACATTAACCGGAACCTCTTAGCAACGTTACACGCTGAAAATGGCAAGTTTTAAGAACAATTTGGATCGTGCAACAAGGCAGGCCTGCTTGGTTTCTTCAGGGAATGATTGTAAAGATTTACAAAGAAAGGACATTTACTCTCTAACTGGGACGTTTTGGGACTGATTGGTGGGATTTGCTATGGACAAAATACAAACGGCGATACACTGGTAAGAATAAATAACGTTTAACCATGTATCCAGCTAATTTATATGGCTCATGTTACTGTACTGTGTGAACAGTTAACTTCATTTAATATTGTATGTGGTGTTTTCTTTTATCGGGGTGCAAATGTTCCACAAAAAACAAGTTCCTTTCTGAGACTATATTGCAGTTGCTCTGTCCGGAGCTTAGCATCGCCCAAGACGATTGTGATTGATTTAAAGAAATGCAAATCATCCCTGACTGTTTTTTTTCTATCCAGGAGTATATGCTCCTGTTGCCAGACCTTCCTCCGCAGCGCTGTGGAGATAGGTCTGGCAATGCGAGACTACTGAACATGACGGGACAGAAATACTCAGTCATATGTGAGACTTAAAGTACTTGATTCAGTCATTTGAGCCTGTTGAGGAACATTTGATATGGTATATTGTTGACATATTACAAAGACAAAGCTGAAAACATTTTTTTGTTCCTTAAAGATCACTGATGTTATGAAGCCTTTAAATGAAGAAATAACAACCTTTCTATTACCAATGACAAGTTGAATACATAAGCAATATAACCCAACCTTGATTAAGTTCACAAACTCAAGGTTTTTGCTGGTATGAACAGTAGTTTACAGTGGCTGATGTTGGTAAGCCTAAGGTAAATACTGTTTTTTAACTGACGTTATACAGTCAGTTAACTGATAATTCGTCTCTCTTTATGCTACTGTTACTGCTACAATTTACCATTATCCTGTTATAATAACCACTTGTGGCAAGAGTGGCTGCTCTTTAGCAAAAGTTAGATAACCTCACTTTAAAGGTCCTATGACATGCTGCTTTTTGGATGCTTTTATATAGGCCTTAGTGGTCCTCTAATACTGTATCTGAAGTCTCTTTTATATAGGCCTTAGTGGTCCCCTAATACTGTATCTGAAGTCTCTTTTATATATAGGCCTTAGTGGTCCCCTAATACTGTATCTGAAGTCTCTTTTATATAGACCTTAGTGGTCCCCTAATACTGTATCTGAAGTCTCTTTTATATAGGCCTTAGTGGTCCCCTAATAATGTATCTGAAGTCTCTTTTATATAGGCCTTAGTGGTCCCCTAATACTGTATCTGAAGTCTCTTTTATATAGGCCTTAGTGGTCCCCTAATACTGTATCTGAAGTTTCTTTTATATAGGCCTTAGTGGTCCCCTAATACTGTATCTGAAGTCTCTTTTATATAGACCTTAGTGGTCCCCTAATACTGTATCTGAAGTCTCTTTCCCAAAATTCAGCCTTGGTGCAGAATTACAGCCACTAGAGCCAGTCCCACAATGAGCTTTCCTTAGGATGTGCCATTTCTGTGTCTGTAGCTTTAAATGTTATTGAGGAGGAGAGGGGGGGGGCAAGGTGGAGGGTGGGGGTGTGGCCTTGACCAACTGCCATGCTTCGCTCGTTTGCAAGCCATGATGTCTCTCTCTTTCTCATGGGCGAGACAAATTCTCTGGGCGGGCAAAGCAGAGAAAGGGGAGGTAACCTTTCCCCTTATGACATCATAAAGGGAAGATTCCAGATCGGGCCATCTGAGCTTTCATTCTGTCAAAGGCAGAGCAGGATACCCAGGGCTCGGTTTACACCTATCACCATTTCTAGCCACTGGGGGACTATAGGCAGGCTGGGGGAACTCATATAATGTTAAAAAAACTTTCCATGCCATGGGACCTTTAAAGCATAAGGGAGGTGATATTCTATATTTTGTTATTGCCAACAGTGACTGCATCCTCAGTATGTTTTCATATATTTATACCGCAGCTTTTCTGTGGATCTCAGCCCGCCCTAAAGATGTAAATCTATAAAAAAAAAAAACGGCTCACAAATATACTACATTTTGAATAAAAAAGGCAAAATGATATCCCTAAACAGCTGTCCACTGTAGGTTTTAGCAAACTAAATCATTGTGCCTTTGCCAAGGACTATTTTCTGTGGCTGATTTATCCACATTTCATGCTCTAGTTAGTTTTTCCAGCAGCAGGACGGTGTATGTGGGATTCAGTCCAAATAAACTACAGTGTGTGTGTTCAAGGTAATGAAGGAACATGTCAGCCAGTGCAACAGTGTGGCTCATTGATGTGTTTTTAACAACAATGGAGCTCTGTGACACAGATGGAGAAGACACACCTGGCTTTAAAACACACACACAACACTTAGAATCAGAATCAGAAAGGAATTTATTGCCATAGTAGTTAGCCTACGTGGAATTAGCCTTGGTGATTGGTGCATACATACCAGAGATGTGGACTTGAGACTTGGTGACTTGGACTAGAGTAGACTCGAGTCACCATTTTGATGACTTGGCTTGACAAAAAATAAATGACTTGAGACTCGACTTGGACTTAATGACTCAAGACTTGACTTAAGGCATGATGACTCGGATGACTCGCATGTATTCATAAGTTTGAATGTTAGCTGTTAAATATAAAATAATATAATTTAATGTTGTCAGGTTGTTGTCTATCTAACAAGTATGCTATGCAGCGCAAACTGTGAATCATGATTGGATAACTGGCTGTCAGTCAAACTCTTTGCTATGGCAACATGTGATTGATTGGATGACTTGACTTGACCTGTCCCCCAAAAAATAACTCGAGACTTGAACCAAATGACTTGAGACTTACTTGGGACTTGAGCAAAGACGACTTAAGTTACAACACTGAGACATACACAAATGAACATATTAAACATGAATAAGAATAAGAATCCCACTTAGTTTGATCAATTGATTGTTAGTTTGGGGATTTTCATAGACGTAGTTGACAATAGAATTACTTCAAATATTATTTTGCAGATAAAAGACAACCTTGTGCCTAAAGTGGTACCATTGTAGACGTTGTGTTGCTGTGTGTTGCAGATCTCCTCCATGGAGATGAACCTGAAGAGCATTGAGCACGAGAACAAGATGATCGAGGAGCAGAACGAAGCTCTGTTCATGGAGCTGTCTGGGCTCAGCCGCGCTCTGATCCGCAGCCTGGCTAATGTACGCCTGCCACACATGGTGAGTTGTTGTTGTCTGCATACACGCACACACGCACGCACACACACACACACACACACACACACACACACACACACACACACATACACACACAGGTGTTCTTCTTAAATTTATTTGCATATTTATTTGGTATTTGCATATAACCGAGCCCTATGTGTTTCATATCAAAATGTTCAAAATGTTGACAACTCAGCAAACTCAGCTTTCTGTATAGTGATGCCCAATTTTTTTTCCACAGCAATGTATAAAGAGATAATTTGGCACTGAAGCGAAAACTTTGATTGGCTTTTTGAAATTCCTCAAATCTCTTTTGAAAACAAACCTAACTTATGATGTGTTGTACGAATTGTTTTGGTGCTTGAAATGAGTTTACCAAAGTATTAGGTTATATATGATTAAAATAGTAAATAAATGTCTAAAATGAAATTTTGTAATTCATTTTGTCCATCACGTTTGGACGCACTGGTGCGTCTTTCGTCCTCAGAGGGTTAATGCAGGAGTGTCAAACTCAACTTCACTAAAATGAGAATAACACCAAGGGCCAGACACGTAGAAATTATTGACGTGCTTAAATTTAATCGAAAAAGTCAAATATCTTTGACGGTATTATTGCTTGTAACCTTCTTACTTACTGTTTAGTCGACATAAAGCCCCCCAAAAGTCAGCAAAAACGTTTCTTAGCCATCATGGAGTTTAGCAAATCAAGTTGTTTCACAGGCCTGAATATGCAAACTGACCGGTTGTGTGGGAATCTCAAAATGTCAAAGTCGGCAAATCTGCTAAAATTCTGCTTTGAGTGTCAGGTACTGTAATTACAGTTTGAAAACTGGTTTGGCGCGCATCTAGGCAGGCTAAAATGTATTGTGAACCTAAATTGATATGCAGGCCGGATCAACATTTGCAAGGGGCTGGAGTTGGCCCACGGGCCTTGAGTTTGACACATGTGATTTAATGTATCTGTTTGGAGGTGTGTTGTATCTTGTGTGTTGACCGGCACATGTCCGTTGGTTTCCCTGCTTTTTCTCAGCTGAGATTGGTTGTTGTTTGTACCACAGCAGGGACCAATCACGGAGCAGAACTTCGACAGCTACGTGAGCACCCTGACCGACATGTACACCAACAAGGACTGCTTCCAGAGCCCCGAGAACAAAGCTCTGCTGGAGAGCATCAACAAAGCTGTGAAAGGCATCAAAGTCTGAGGCTCGACACACACTAACACACAGAATGCAAAACTGTCCTGAAGCGCTGGCTGGAGCGTGACGGAGGTGGATATAGAGGGACGGGGAAGATGAAGGAGAGAGATTTTGAAGTACTCTACAATATATTGAAGTATGATTCAAAAACAAAAAAAGGGAATTCAGGTTATTTAAATAAACGGCAACTTTAAAAAAAAAAAAAAAAAAAAAAAAAAAAGATCAACCCAGGGAGCACTCTGTTAGAAGAAAAGTGACGCGGACCAAAATCCACACCATGCTGCTGCCGGGATTAGGAGGAGGAAACCAGATCCTTCAGTCAGAATGGATGGAAAAGAAGAATAATGTTACTAGAAACAGTATCTGGGTTTTTTTTTTTTTTAATATGCTATATTGTTTACCTGTTGTCTCTCTTTTGTGTCCTGAACTGTTTTTGGAGAGGGGATTTCACTGTCGAGCGGCCGATCCGTTTTTTTCACGCTTTGTATCGACTGAAACACGGAAGGAACGCAAAAACGGGATTGCTTACAGGAGCTTGGTGACATGAAGAGGGAACGGATGAGTTGAAGACTCTCAGTGCTGTCCTGTAGCACACACAGGACATTGTGTGTGTGTGTGTGTGTGTGTGTGTGTCCTGTGTATGTATGTGTGTGTGTGTGTGTGTGTGTGTGTGTGTGTATACCGACTCCAGAAGCTCTCTGATTCACGGCCACACACACACACCTCGGCATTATTACGCAAGCGCTACACTGAATTTGTGTTTGCTTTGTGGTATTACTGCGGCAAAAGATGTCAACAATGCAATGTTGACTCAGTTTGGGAGGGGGGGGGGGGGGGGGGGATCTTCAAGCAAGATCAGGAGACAGATCCAGGAACAGTGTAGGTTGTTTATTTTTCATGGGACAGCTGGTATCATGATTTAAAAAGAAGCAAATGAATCCTTTTATTCCTTTTTTTAATTTTTTTTTAACTGAAATGATAATAGTAATAGTGTGCACACATTTCAAATTCAGTTAGTCATATCAATAGTATTTATCAACATAGGAATTGCACTTCATTTCAATGAATAGTTTTGTGGTACAATAATGATTGTTATATATGAATTATTTAAACTTGTGAACTTTTAAATTGTAACTTATTGCCATTTATGTTATTGAGGTTTATTTATTTGAAGCAATCTATTTATTAACTTTGTTTTGTAAGACACACACACAAGAAAGCATCCTTATTGATTATCGTGGTCAAAGCGATTTGCAGATGTCGTATGTCAATATTTTAAGAATCTATATAGATAACTGACGAGGCATATTTTGTTTTGAGTACTTTTTAAAAAACCTTTTTAAGTGCAGATGTTTTATAACTGACAAAATCTTTTGATAATTTTACAAAAAAAAATCTTATCTTTTGGGGTTGTTCTTGTTTTTCTCCTCTTTGTTTATGTTCTTTCTGTTAACTGCTACATTCAGAAACCCACTGCTGGGGGGGGGGGGGGGGGGGGGGGGGAGAAAGTATGTATTTATTATTTATTTAATATGAAAGAAATTGACTGATATGGCTGTATATTTATTTTGTTATTTATTTGCGTGATGTGACGGTTGAGTCTGAGTAGTCTCAAAGATCCACTGCTAATATTTAAATAAAGAAACAAAATCCATACAAATACTGTTTGATTACTTAGGCTTTTACCTAGACATACCAGCAGCTGATTGTAAAGACAAACAGTAACCCAACAAAAGCAATCACTGTTCTGTTGCTATATGGTCTCGCGTTTGCTTTTGTCAGGTAAAAGAAAACCAGGAACAGTTAAAAAGTAAAAAAATGTTACCTCTCCCGAGCGCTTTGTAGCAGCCAGCACTGGCTCACCCAAAACCTCTGTAATGTACCATAGATGCTTAAGTCTTATTTATTATTTTCATCAGCACAATGGTACATATATAGAGCTCTATTGCAGCAGTGGTTCAGGCTGGATGTATGGGTCTAAAACACACACACACACACACACACACACACACACACACACACACACACACACACACACAGGATATAGGATGGCCTCCTTTGACAAACGTCTATCAGATAAACATACACACCCTTGTAGCCTTACTCTAGATTTTAATTTTTTGATGCACAAAGTGCCACTAAAAAAGAAAAAATGAAAAAACAGAACTCACTTTCTTTCCCGATTCTTCGCATTTCTGCAATGTAACAATGTCTGGTCCCGGGAAGACCACGGCATCAAGAGAGTGGTGATTGTTTCAGATGCCTTTATTTCTCCGCCAAGATGGCCATTAGTACACTAAATATACATTCTGTATAAATAGATTTTAAAGATGCTATATATATGAATATAAACATACATATATTTTTCCAGTGTAATTGTTGACTTGCTCTTCTTCTCTTGTATTACCTTAACAAAGGATCACTAGCTGTCTAGAAGAGATGTGAGGGGTGTTATCAATAGGAGGCAGTTACACCTTATTTAATATCACTAAGACCTGCTCAACTGTGGCTTTAAACATACCATTCACTCAAACTGAAGGCAAAGTAGGCATTATTGATGATACGGTACAATACTTTGGAAGTGTTTTCATTGTAGGTTTCCTTTTTTTTTTTTTTTTATCCCCATTTCCTGTATTTGTCTGTCCTTAATCCAGAAATGTCAAAAACTGTATGTTGTACTACTGAATCTGAGAAATAACTGTCAATTTGAAACTAGATGGTTGGCTCTTTGTTCCTAAGTGTCATGTGAGTTCATGTATAGTAAAAAAAAAAAGAAAAAAAAAAAGATGATGCCTCTGAATAATGTTCTGCACATAGTGTTTGGCAACATTGTGCAGTTATTGTATTGTTACTAGTAAAGCCTGCTTGCTATGAGCCCATTCTCTCTAATGTTGAGTCGGGCAAGTAGGAGACTTTAGTGTAACCTGCCTTTGAGTGATTTGTTGCAGCTACTGTGGTGTACAGTATGAAACCCTTGTGTAACTCTGATGTCAAAGGCATGTTGTAAATGTGCTCTTAGCCAATGTAGAATGAAACTCCTTTTGTGCACTTTGGGAATAACCGTTGAAAATGCCAGCATTTGAGTCTCGACTTGTAAGAACCCCAGTAGATCACGAGCAATAGCAAGTACTCACCTCCGCTGGAGGGCGCATCGCAAAGCATTGTCACACCTGTTTGTCGCTGTTCCCGTAGAAAACGACCTGTACATTATGTCACATAGAGGCATATCTGTGATTCAGGGGGTTCGGCTTGGGAACGTAGAAAAGGGAAGCGGTACGTTCTTTTCCAAACAAAAAACGAAAACAAAAGAGATTGACAGGAAGCGGAGTTTGGTTCTCAGGTGACCGGGGGAGAGCTGCTTAAGCAGAACAGAGCAATGCCATAGGTCGGCCAGTCAGCTGAGGCTAGAGGCGATGGCAGCAGCCGGATCAAGGCCTCCTGCGAAACGAGATGAGTGTGTGGGAGTGGGAAATTGATTTGCCAGGCAACACAATCTCCCCTTGTTTTAGGAGGAGGCGTTTGTTGCATAAATATGTGTCCATCACTCAAAAGGAATGTCAAAGCTTTTTTATGACTTTTAACCCCCAACCCCACCCCCCTTTCTCATGTCTTGTGTAACCTTTCCTCAGGAAAGATCATGTTGATGCATTTGGTTAACAAAGTAGTATATTCTTCCTCTCTTGAAAATGCACGAGAATACTACCCGAGAGTGTTAAGACTGTGAATATTCTCCTAACTTATTTATTATGTCATGATCCCTTTTAAACTGCTTGATGAAATTGTCTACCGAGGTATGTAAATGAATAACACTGAGGCCATGACAGTATGGCATTTTCAAAAAAAATGTCAGCTGAGAAAGCAAATGCAGCCTACGGTTGGTTCTGCGCCCACACACTGTTCTCCTTTTTACAGTAAAGTACTGAGTGATGGAGTGGGGAGTTGTATTATTCTAAATAGCAAAGAAAAAAAAAACTGATCGGGGCCCAGTTACCCTAGAGCACCTGGAATGAAAACGAATTTAACATGAACTTAACTTTTCAGGAAAAAAAAAAAAAACAGCCCAGACCAAAATCCAGCTGTGTGTTTAAGAGGGGAGGGGGGTGGTGGTGGATAGGGGTTACACCTTTGCATCCTGGTTTCATGTTAGGTACAGATGTTTGCTTGCCAAGAGCAGAATGGTCACACTTTGACTCACACACCATGTAGAAAATGACTCATAATAAGATAGAACTGTCTAGTTGAGTGGCACTTTTCACCAAGCTGATCAAAACCAAAAGCCCCCAAACTCCCCCTGCCCCCCCCATCCCCAACTCCCCTCCCCGAAACGCCCCCTGCTGTAGTTACAAGCCGTGTGGTCTTATCATGTGTGCCTTTCTCACTTCACCCATTTCAAGATATGGTATGTTTACACTTGGCAAACCTGGTTCAAATAGCGTTGACAACATTTGGTCTGCATCTCTAACCCAAAACTGTCAGGAGGGTCTGTGTGTGTGTGTGTGTGTATAAATAAATGTGTCTTTTTACATGCAAGTAGAGGCCATTTTGTGACAGAGATACAAACCAACAAGCTTCTGTTAGGAAAACAAAGAAACTGTGATCTCATTCTGTCGATTCAGGTACCCAACTGCATGGCCAGTTTCTGTGAAGGAAATCTGAAGAGCATCATCATCATCATCATCATCATCATCATCATCATCATCATCATCATCATCATCATCCCTAGATAATGCATCAGTGTGCAGGGCGTTATTTTGAAACATGTGGAAGTCTCTGTACATATTTGTATTAAGAAGAAACAGTGTTATTGTTGTTGTATTGAAGACAAGTTTAAAATGGAAAAAAAAAAAAGAGAAAAGTGTGTGACAAAGAAAAAAAAAATCCACAGCCAAGGGTTGTCCTGCTAGCACATTTTTACAGAGATGAGCTATTTTTACTGGTGATTTTCTAGGCTATTGATATTGATATCCTTTTAAAAAAGTTACAAAACTTCCAAAATTACAAACACTTCCACAAGGATAGATTGTATGGTAATTTTTGTTACTTTTGTAGATGTGGTCGTTCCTTTACTACTGCACCGTTTTGTAAAGTGGGACAGGCCTTGGCTGTGTGTCCTCGGGGTCTCATGATGTTTTTGTTGGGTTTTTTGTTTTTTTTGATTGGGAAGTAAAACACTGTAGATGGGCCAAATTTGTGACTGTGTGTTTGTGTACTTGTGTACATGTTCCCCTGTTCCTGTGTCAGTGTTATAAACCAGAGAAGTGATGTCAGTTATTGTGGGGGTATGAACCATTTTAAATGTTCTCTATGAAAAACACAAATAAAGAATCATAGACAAATATGACTCTGTCCAATCTCTCTGTGTTTGTGTGCTCTTGTACGTCTTTCTTTAAAGGACCTACAGTATTTGAGTTTTAGGCCTTGGGAGTGAGTACATTTTGGCAAAGTGAGCACATTTTGGCCAGGGCTTACTTTGGGAGAGCTGTTTGATTATTACGACTTGGTTTTAGGGTTAAGGTTAGAGTTAGGGTTAAGTTAAGGCAGTGGTTAGCAAACCTTTTCATGTGAAGGACTCCTAAACTGACACAAATTAAATGCTTTATTACAGCAAGTGTATAAAAACCATGATCAAAATAGCCATTGTGTTACTTATGGATTGGAATTATACTGAACAATTTAGTGAAAAAAAGATTACCCTTTTTTCTGGGGACCCCCTGAAACACCCTCATGGACCCCATTTTGCGAGCCACTGGGTAAAGGGATTGTGAAATGCATTATGTCGTTATGAAGGTCCTCCTAAGTATAACAAAATGTCTGTTTTTGTGTAAGAGAGAAACTATCGATCTTGCATTGCATTCACATCAGGGATTGTGCATGTGAAAACTGAAGTAAACTGTGTATTATTATTTATTTTTTGGGGGGGGGGGGCTTTTCCCCTTTATTAGATAGTGACAGTGGATAGACAGGAAAGGGGGAGAGAGATGGGGATGACACGCAGCAAAGGGCCGCAGATCAGATTCGAACCCGCGCCGCTGCAAAGGACTAGGCCTACATGGGGCGCACGCTCTCACTGGGTGAGCTAGAGGTCACCCCTAAACTGTGTACTACACAGTATGCATGGCCAAGCAGTCTTTCTCTCTCTCTCTCTCACACACACACACACACACACGTTTGTTTCACTATCTTTGTGGGGACCCGTCATTGACATAATGCATTCCCTAGCCCCTTAACCTAACCTTAACCATCACAACTAAATGCTTAACCTTAACCCTTACCCTCACCCTAACCATAACCTAATTCTAACCCTAATCCTAAAACCAAGTCTTAACCCTCAAACAGACCTTTAACCTTGTGGGGTCCAGCATTTTGGGCCCCACAAGGCTGTGCAGACCGAACAAGTATACTGTATTCCCCGGTTTTTGGACCCCACAAATATAGTAAAACAAGCACACACACGCACACACACACACACACACACACACACACACACACACACACACACACACACACACACACACATACACACACAGCCTTCCTGATAGGTGAACAAAATGGGGGCCTTCAGTGTGCAGTTAACATGTAGTTTGTATGTTGAATAGTGCTGACATCTGCTGGTATGATTAGCAAATCAACATGTTGTGTAGTGAGTATTTATCGTAGAACTTTATGTCTCTCTTCAGCAATCCTCAAATGAAAATCATTTATAAACGGTTATTGTGTTGAGCCATTTGTTTTAACTGTACCTTAATGTTCTTTATTTGTATTACATTACAGACTACTTTCTTGCAGAAGGACAAGGTTGTCAGTAAATAAAACAAATTATAGAGACAGTGGGAGCAACAACCCAGGAGCTCAGTTTAATCTGGCCTTGGCTTTGGTACTGAGTGGTATTATCACAACATAACAATGATTATAGAAATATACCATTTATGTGCAGTAATCTGAGGACAGGAATGCTTGTGATACATTTACAAGTGACCAGTAAACCATATATACATTGTAATATACAGCATATAATGTGCACCTCATCTACAGAGCATATGGAGGAGCAAATATAAGAAACACATATGTACTTATACGCTTATTACACTTATATATACTCACAATATGCAATCCAACACAACCCTACAAACAGCCTCAAGTTACCATATACAGTAGCTGAATCAACAGCTTACAGTATTTATTACAGGTGTTTCTATATTTCTAGCAACCTATTCAATACGTCCTTTTTTTACTGCAGTTTTGAACAGCTCAAGTGTAATTAATAACAGTCACTATCTCTCTATTCTAATCAAGTGTCCCAGTAAGCCATGAGTGTGACAGCGAGCCAGCAGGAGCCTGAAACTAAAGCAGCTAAATGGAATCCATCATTCATTTTATCACTTACACCTGTGAGTTTCCTACTGTGAAATGTCAAAATGTCTGTTATAAAGAAGGGCCCTGGCTTAGGTCACTAGCCCAAGGCCCACTAGAACCACACAGTGACAACCAAAGCTTATTTCATTAAATAGTTAAATAAAGTCCAATGCTACAGTTGTTTCTCAATCTATTACAGCCTAATGCATCCACGATTACAGCACAGACAGGGTGCTGATCTTAAAAGCAGATAACAGACTCAGTTGTGATTGGCTGAGTCACGTGGTTAAAAAAAAACTCCATAACGGGCCTATACATAAACTAAGATAAGAGGCACAAAAATATGACGAAAGACTAATATTGTGTTGCAAATACTCAGTTGTTAATAGACTTTTTTTTTTAATCGTTAATATTTATGACCTCTGTTCGTTTTTAATCGCGTCTGAACTGTTCCAGTTCCACACCTGAGAGCAGAATGTAGGCCATGCTCCTCAGGCCGTTATTTTGCGTACGTTACGTCTGACGTCAGCGCGTCTGCTGGCCGAATGTTTACATCCAGCAGTGCTTCTGTTCTTCTGACTGGATCTTCACAACAACAAAAAGGCTGAACACAAGGAAACCCGCTAAGACAGAGAATATCAGTCGGCATTTTCACAAGGTATTAGCTGTACCGGGCTTCAGTATGGAGGCGCGGTGAGAGCCAGTGGTTTATTTCTGCTCCAGCAGCCGTTAACGTTAGCTGGTGTCATTCTTGTCTCGATCTGTCTTCTCTCCCAGCGAAGACGAGAATGCGGTTATTTCTGTTTGTGTTGACCTTGCCACCGCATGGCAGTCTGTTAAATATGTAATATTTCTTTTCTGTTGTTCATACCAGACGATTGTTAGACTAAGAGGGCTTGAATCTGAGTGTTTATTCGAATTCGGATCACCTGAGTGGCGCAAACAGCAACCGCAACAACGTGCACGGGCTGTGGATGTATGCGCCGCGGTGCAGCGAAGCCTGCTGCAGTTGCATGTCTGGGCGTGACTTTTGACTCTCTTTATACACGATGTAAATGAAAGAACGGCCGTGATAGCTAATTTATTGAATCAGGGAATTAATTTCGAAGCTCAAATGGCAGTGTTTTTTATAGGAAGTGTGTACCCTACTAGCCTACTAAACCACTTAGTTTGTTACACAATGGGCTACAGCGCCCTCTTGTGGCCATGTGTGCTTAACCTCCTGAGGAAGAACTATGATTTCCCCTTCCATTATAAGGTTTAGGCGCAGCACCCAAGCTGTTTTGGGCACCACCTAAGCTAAATGAATGAAAAATCAAAGGCATAATCAAAAGTAACTACATGTGTCGACTTATTTAGCACATTTTGTCTTTAAGCTTTTTGAGTTATCTGCGGCAATGCATTTTTTTTTTTATTGCAAAAAGTAGTTTCTTAAGGTAGGACCCCTTAACCCACCCACCCAAGTCTTCCACAAACCTAGGGAAAGCACTGATATTCACCCGGGCAACATCTCATTGTGAATTCGCTTCTCTGAAAATGGTATTCATTTTGATGCATCAACTGCTGTTTGTTCCTTTTATTGAGTCTGTGCCTGATAAACATCCTCTTCATCTCAACTCAAGTGGCATCAAAGGCAGGAGGGCCAGTAATATGTAAATGCACACGGCCCTTTGTTCTATTATAGCCTCATCATGGCTATGGCCAGCATTTTGGCAGCCAGTGTGCACCCTGTGATCTCCTGTCCTTTGGCATTGCCCTCTGGTGTTGTTTTTAACACCACCCTGAACTACTGCTGCAGCAGCCACAGTATTCACACCTACAGCTGTATCCTGCTGCCAAACGCTTCATTTAGGCCTCTACATTTGGTTGGGTCAGGCTTATTTGTGCGCAAAGTCTACAGAGCTTAATGGTGGATGCCTTTTGAACTACACTACACCACTACTTTGTACTTTGTGTTGTGACAGGTTGTGATTGCATTGGAGTTTATTGTGCAGACTTTTGAAGGGATCCTTTCAATAATGTTGTCAGACACGTAGAATATTAATCTGAGCCTGTCAGTGGCAAAACAAGCACTTTTGTGAAGGTAAATACAAGCTGGACAATCGTCCTATTAACTTACATTATAGCTTGCTTCGCTGCTGCCGACTGCAGCGATCTCGCTTAATACTGGACCAATGTCCAAGATTGTTCTTCCCATCAGTCACTTAGACACAACAACATAGACAAATAGGGTTGAAAAAAAAATGCTAGTTACCCTTTAAGTTCTCACCAAAGGAAAAACAGGAGTTTTGGTATTTGCAATCTGGATCTGATTTCCCCATGTTTTTGTGTCTAAGTGACAAATGGGTAAGATTTTTGAAATTGGTCCAGTATTGAGTGAGAGGCCTGTAACTGGAAACCATTGAATATGATGCAATGTAATCCTATAGGGCAATTATACAACGTGAATGTACCATGTGCTTGTCCACTGACAGACTCAGATTCTTTTTTCTGTTTGACTGCAGTAGGGAATGATGGAGAAGTTGTCGCAATCCTGCCATGCTCTTGTGTGTAACTTTCTGATGTCAAATCAACACAGTAACTTAAATGAAATGAAATAACATATAGATAAAGCTTTACAGACCATTTTAAGTGTTGTAAAGAGTAAGTTTGAGAGTAAACAAGTATAGAAGTCTGAAAAGAATGGATTTGTCCTTTTTTAACAAAAGGACATACGTTTCTGTTGATTTTTTTTCATTTCTAATCCAGATGAAAGGGTTTGAAAATGTGCAGCAATGCTTGCTTACTGTAGACTTTTTCTAGCACAGTATATCATGTGTATATCATTGTCATATTGTTATAGTAAATCGCCAGTTTATCTTTGCCTTCAGTCAACATGGGGGGAGCTGTAAGTGCTGGTGAGGACAATGACGACTTGATTGACAACCTGAAGGAGGCTTACTACATCCGCTCAGACCTGGTGGAGCGGGCTTTCCGAGCTATCGACCGGGCTGACTATTACCTGGATGAATACCGGGACAATGCATACAAGGTGAGCAAAATAATAAGTCTGTGAAATCACCCAACCAAGGTCCAAAGTAATCCACGGCATACATTATATACAGTATATGTATACTAGAGCTGGGCAATATATCGATATTGTATCGATATCCTGATATGAGACTAGATATCGTCTTAGATTTTGGATATCGTAATATGGCATAAGTGTTTTCCTGGTTTTAAAGGCTGCATTACAGTAAAGTGATGTCATTTTCTGATCTTACCAGACTATTGTAACAGTTCTATTATCTGCCTTTACCCACTTAGTCATTATATCCACATTACTGATTATTATTTAGCCAAACTCTCATTGTGTAAATATTTTGTGAAAGCACCAATAGCCAACACTACAATATCGTGGTGGTATCGATATCGAGGTATTTGGTCAAAAATATCGTGATATTTGATTTTCTCCATATCGCCCAGCCCTAGTGTATACACATTTTGGATGAAAAGATTTTAGTTTTGTTTTTAAGGGCACATTTGTATGATAGCCGGAAAGATTTGTGGGTATAACAAAAGCTGGTTCTGGTATATTATTGTTGTTGTTAGGACTTGGCATGGCGGCATGGAAACATCCACCTATCTGCTCCGTGTATCTACTCTGAGGTGATGGAGGCTTTGGATCTCCACCCTTGCCTCTCCTTCCTCAACCTCGGGAGTGGGACTGGCTACCTCAGCACCATGGTCGGCCTCATATTGGGTATGTGGTTAACTGCAGCAATTCAGCACGTAGTGTCTATATTGTTGTTATGGTAAACATGTGGCTGTGTGAAGATTGCAGGCACACGTGTGTGGACTGAAGAATATGGGTTAAATTTCTTTATGCTCTATTAACTTGCCTGGATACACATTATGCTTTTCTTTAAGAGAAAAAAGTATATATATATAAACACAATAAAGCAGTTTTTCCACCAAGCAATTTCATATAGTACCTGTAGTAACCTGTATAGTACATGTACCTTAACTGTAAACACTAGCTCTGTTTTACGTTTCCATTGCAGACCATACTCTTAAATCTAGGTGGGGTTGTTACTCGATGGTAATAGCTTTGGACAGCCATGCACTGAGAAAAAACTTTTCATTTCTCATGGTTTCAGTTCTTGTTGTTCATTCTCTATAACAATGATGCAGGAGAACATCTGCACCTTCTTGATCATTCACAGAACAGTGTTGCACGCTGACATTTTAGAAAATTATAACTTTGTCTTCCTTTATTTTAAATTGAGCTCTGGGAACATCCAGTAGACATTCGTTAGCAGACCTGAAATACTTTAAGTTGCAATATGGACACATTTCTCAAATGTACCCAGGGGCTTCGCTGCACCTGATAATTAATAACTACAATTTTATATTTCATTCTGAACTCCACTGGCAGAGAGGCGCTTTGTCCATGTTAGAAAACAAGCTGAGCTTCATTTTAAGAGTATAATTATTTATAATACTGTAGTCGTGAAAGCACAACAGCATAGTGTTTTTTCTAGAACTTTTAAGAAGTGAAATATTTCTAAAAAATAAAATATTTCTTAAAGCCCTGGTAGGCAATTTTTTGGCATTGTTGGGCAAGAATTCCATAACAAACTTTAATCATATTGTAATTCAAGTTGTCTGAGAGAAAACTAGACTTCTGCACCTCCTCTTTGGCTCTTTAGAAAATCTAGCCTGTGACGGGAGACTTTGGCAAATCACAGTTCATTTCAAAAGGAGAGTGTTCCTATCATTGGCCGTTCTGCGCATGCATATGCTCATGCGACAGAGAGGGGAGAGCGAGAGCTACAGAATGAGGTCTCACTACAGTACTTCAAATCCTGGTGTTTAACTTTCTACCCATTTCAGCTTTAATAGGGAAAAGCAAAATTGCACGTTTCTAAATATAAATAGCAAAATCAAGAGGGTGTATAACTACGCATGTAAATGTGGGTCATTTTAAATTGTGTGAACTGTGGTGTGCTCTCTGTTCCAGGACCATTTGGAGTGAATCATGGAATAGAGTTACATGCAGATGTGATTGAGTATGCCTATCAGAAGCTCGACTCCTTCATCAAAACCAGCGACAGCTTTGACAAGTAGGTGGCCAAATGTGTCACTGACATTTTATTGTGTAAATGCATAGTATCTAATTCTTCTGTACGATTTTCAGTCGCCTACTACTTTTGCATACTTTTAGCTACAAAAACCATTAAAATATCAAAATGTTCAGCTCTTTAAGGACATTTGTGCTTGTATTTAACTTTTCTCCACCATTTAAATTTTTACATTTATTTTTAATTTTATATATATATATATATATATATATATATATATATATATATGTGTGTGTGTGTGTGTGTGTGTGTGTGTGTATATATATATATATATATATATATATATATATGCTAATATATATTCATGCTAATCGAATATGACCCGTATTAGCGCAAATGAAAAACAAAAAGACAAAAAGATAGTTTATAAAGACAGTACCGTTCGCGTATACAGGCAGGCGCCATCTTGGGAAAACAGTCACGATCAGTCGAACGACGAATATATATATATATAAAATATATATGTGTGTGTGTGTGTGTGTGTGTGTGTGTGTGTGTGTGTGTGTGTGTGTGTGTGTGTGTGTGTATATATATATACACACACACACACACACACACACACACATATATATTTTATATATATATATATATTCGTCGTTCGACTGATCGTGACTGTTTTCCCAAGATGGCGCCTGCCTGTATACGCGAACGGTACTGTCTTTATAAACTATCTTTTTGTTTTTCATTTGCGCTAATACGGGTCATATTCGATTAGCATGAAAACATATCCCAGAGATAGGTCGACTCCGTAGGTTCATTTTGCGTGGGATTTCTAGCTTAGTGCTTCTTTAGGCTTTTTCTGCGTTTTTAAGGGCTGCTCAGTTAGGGTAATGTCACAACTACAGCGCGGAGGAGAGAAAACATCTTCAAACGTTCTCTTTAACTTGCTCTCACAGCCACAATTCTTACTTCTCGAATGCACACACCATTTATACGTCAACACGAAGATATACTTGTATACTTTCAGCCAATGTGCGTATTTAAGCAATATGACTTATACATTTAGCTCAGTGAGCCTCCAAATGACGAGCATTCCTTCATTGACAGCTCTTCTTAAACATCCTCGACAGTTTTTCAAATCGCTAATATTTCCACATTTTTTTATTTTATCCTCACAATATGTTTGCAAATGCATTCTGGTGCTCACGATGAGGTCATTATATTGATTTTGTTTTTCAGGCTTCTTCAATGGGAAGTTTACCAGGGCTCTTTCATTTAATCTCAGTCTCACAATTCTGTGACTTTTTTCGACATACTATACTATGACTTTTTTATCACTTTTTTCGACATACAATACTATGACTTTATTTGACATGCTATGCTATAACTTTATTTTAACTTTTTTCGACATACTATACATACTATACTTTTTTGTCTAATTGGAAGGTTGAGTGGTTGAATCATATATAAGTTTTGTGGTCCAGTATACTAAGGTAAAGAGACAAATATGCCAATAACAAAAACTTTTCCATCAGGTCACGTAGCCTAGGGTGATGAGAGTTTGATTGGAAGACAGAAGGTTGAGTGTTCAAATGTACAATTGTGATGTACAATTATTTTCAAGACCTTCTTTACAGGAATGCGGAATTCAAATAGATGAAGAGAATAGAATATACTGTAGTATGACTTTTTCATCACTTTTTTCGACATACAATACTGTGACTTTATTTTTACTTTTTTCGACATACTATACTATACTATGACTTTTTCCGATATACTATACTATGACCTACTATGATTTTTTTTCGATATACTATACTATGACTTTTTCCACTTGTTTTTGACATGCTGTACTATGACTTTTTTCACTCTTCTGTCTAATTGGAAGACAGCAGGTTCAGTCGTTAAATCTCATATACGTTTTGAGGTCCAATATACTAAGTGGAAGAGTCAAATATGCCATAACGTATGTTTTGTGTCAGGTCAGATAGCCCAGGGTGATGAGAGATAGATTGAAAGACAGAAGGTTGAGTGTTCAAATCTGGTAGAGTACAATTATTTTCAAGACCTACTTTAGAGGAATGAGGAATTCAGATAGATGAAGAGAAAAGTAATATACTGTAGAATTACATTATTATCACCTTTTTCCGACTATACTATGACTTTTTTCGATTTACTATACTATGACTTTTTTTTTATGACTTTTCTCAACGTACTATACTATGACTTTTATATGACCATTTTCGATAAACCATACTATAACTTTTCAACATGCTATACTATGACTTTTCTTTTGAAAAAACCTTGAAATATTTCAATATTGTTAAATAAATTATTGGTATTATTCAACATTTAAATGAAATTCATACTAATTAAAACTGTTCCCACTTTTCCAACTATTCTCACTACTTCACCTTCTTCTAACTCAGTTATGCCTGCAATCCAGTTTAGCTTTAACGATTTGGCTTTTCAGCATTGACAAGCTTTTTCTGTAGTAAATGCATGTTCTAGTTTATTATATTATTATTATTATTATTATTATTATTATTATTATTATTATATCATTTATTAATCTTTTTTTACTCTTGTTTATACCATTTTCCATTGCGCCTGTGTTTCTGGTCAGATTTGAATTCTGTGAGCCATCCTTTGTTGTGGGTAACTGCCTGGAGATTCCTCCAGAGAGCCGTCAGTATGACAGGGTGTACTGCGGGGCCGGGGTGCAGAAGGAGCATGAGGATTACATGAAGAACCTGCTCAAGTTGGGGGGCATCCTGGTGATGCCTCTTGAGGAAAAGGTTGGTGTTTTCCAGAGAAACTCAGGATAGCACAGATCTGCATATTAGGCTAAACTAACTTAAAGTCCCCCTATTTAGCATTTAAAGAACGGAACTGAAATGTGAATTTGTAAGCAGATATAAATGTTTATTATATGTTACCAACTATAATTCCTAAGTTGAGGCTGCTCTACTAACACAAGGCAAGGCAATTTTATTTGTATAGCACTATACAACACAGCAGCAATGCAATTCAAAGTGCTTTACATAAAACATTAAAACACAGTCAAAAATTAATAAAAATTGATAACAAATTGAAAGCAGTTAATAATAACACACACACACACACACACACACACCTTGTAGGAGAGGTTATACTTGTTACGTAAACACCTTATCTTTATATCTATGTATAACTATATTATAGGATTTAACAACCATTTATTAAATGTTTATATACTGCTAAAAGGGGGCATATTCTTTTATATAACTGTCCTCTCCCCGTCCATATTTATTCATGCGTGTCTGTATTTTTATTTAGTGTCTGGAAATGTTAGTAAATGTTGTCTCGGTAATGATCTCAGCAGCTTTTCCGATGTTGAATATCTTCTTTTGAAACAAAAAGTACACTGAAAAGAAAAGAATGTGATTTCATCCCGTTGTATTTTCTGCAGTTGACCAAGATCACCCGCACAGGGCTGAACAGCTGGGAGACCAAAAAGATCATTTCTGTGTCCTTCGCTCCTCTGGTGCTGCCTAAACACATCACAAATGGCAAACCCAAGGCTGTCCCACTACGTGAGTCTCATTTTGACCTTTTATCTAAATAAAAACAAATGCAACTTAATATGAACCGTGATTAGAGTTGGAAAGTAACGACTTACAATTACTCATGTTACTGTAATTCAGTAGGTTTTTTGCGTACTTTTACTTTTTTTAAGTAGTTTTTAAAATCTTTACTTTCACTGAAGTATGTTTTGTTATTTGCTACATCACATCCGTTCCTGTGAAAAAAGGTCTCTAAAGTTGTTTTGTATCTGTCAACAAACTCAAATCAAAAAGCGGCTTTGTGCCCTCATCAAACCACAAAAGACTGCGATTTAATTAAATAAATATATAAAAAAGTATGTTCTCCCGGCTGTTAAAAAGTAACTAAGTAACTTTTACCCTGAGTACATTTCAAATAGGGTTTGGTATCGTTTTTTTTTTTTTTTTCGATACTGGTGCTAAAACTATACTTTTAAAATGGTGCTGGTGACTAAACCGATACTTAAAAAAAAATAGGGTGATATGGAATAGGATATTTTACAATAACTTTGAATGCACCACGAGGTTTACTAGTTTCAAGTGAACGCACCGTCTGTGTTGTTTTTCCGACAACGGCAGCTGCAGACTGCTTAACATCCCGCTGTTGGAATCCCCTTCTGTGAAGTACAGCCACACTTTACACCGTTTAGCTGGCAGCATTTTAACCTTGGTTAATCCAGCTGCTAGCTAACGGTAGGCTAACGTTACCTGCTGTCAAGTGTAGTGTTAACTAGCGTCACGTTCAGCGATGCTTCTGTCACCTCTAACGTCTGGTTCAGAGCATCAGAGAGCAGTGCAAAAGGCATTTAATTGGCACTGAAATCTGCGCTGTGATTCGTTCCGGTAGGCACCGGTGCCGTATTAGCACTGGGTTTCGGTACCCAACCCTAATTTCAAATGAGCTACTTTTTTTTTTTACTCTGAGTAGATTTTTATACCGGTAATTTTAATAGTTTTAATTAAGTAATAGTACTTTTACTTAAGTAAAATATTTGTGTACTCTTTCCACCTCTGATAGTGATACATATAGTATCAAGTAATCAAGGCTGAAGACCTTTCTTTTCGATACTGCCTTTGTTTAATTCTTTGCACTGCACTGTATTGTGAATTGTATTCTTTTATTCCTGTATTTAATCTGTTTCGATTAATTGTTTTTAATTTTGTATTAACTATTTTTAATTGTGTATTAATTGGTATACATTTTTAACTGTTAAAATTATGTTAAACACAAAATAAAATGGCCTTGCCTTGCCTATGTGTCTAATTATCACTTTTCTTCTTACTATTTTCCTTTCCATTCTGTTTTTCTCGTGGTTCTCACTTTTTGCAGCCAAGTATGAGGTACGGACGTTACAGGAGCTGGCCCGTATCTGCATCCGTCACACCCTCAGAGTGACCACCGACGGAGGAGACAGCCAATCGCGCGGCCGCGGTTCCTCGTTCAGCGTAGGCAGGGGTCTGGCGGTGGCCGGCCTCCATAAGTACGGCCCTCGCTTCAAGCGCAGACGCGTCCACCGGCGCCACTGCAACGCCCTGGTCCTGGCCACGCGTCAGGTGGTGGCCAGCAGTGGCTTCGGCCCCGCTCCCCTGGACAGCAACAACAACCAGGGAGGAAGAGCGGAGGACGAGGAGGAGGAGGCGGCGGCGGGAGAGAGGGAGGCAAGGCGGCAGATGAGAGGGAGCAGGAGAGCGGGGAGAGGAGCAGGAGGGCCAGCGGTGGTGGAGGAGGATGAGACGGTGGAGGAAGAAGACGAAGAGGAAGAGCATGAGGAGGAAGAGGAGAAGGAGACCGGGGAGCTGCTCCGACCCCAGCCGGCCGTCAACGTCCTCAGAGAGAGGATACTGGGCCTGCCGCTGCCCGAGCCACTGAAGATGTACCTGCTGTACTACAGAGAGAAATGAGCCACGGCCGTGTTCTGAGTCAGAGCTCGGAGCTGAGCGCAACGACCCAGCAGAGGCTGAAGTCTCTGTTCCAACCCCTCCACCACCTGTACAAGGCAGGACTAGGACTAGGGCTGGGTACCGAATTCAATACTTTTTAGCCACAGACCGAATTGCCTCTGTAGTATCGAAAAAATGCCTCGTCCTTCAATACCAAATTTCAATACCTAAGGAATAAATCTCATCGGCATCAGTGAGCCAATAAGCACGCTGCATGCTTCCAACAAGATCTAGTAATGGTGCTGATTGGCTGTCTAACGTTACACTTCGTATAGGCAGGCAGGAAAAACTTTACGTTACGCACAATGTAATTTATTTTTGTTAAAATGGATTTTTATAAAATTGGTATCGAAAAAAGTTTAGCTCGGGAACCGGTATAGAAGTCACGGTATTGGTATTGGTACCGATATCGAAGATTTTTTTGAACGATACCCAGCCCTAGGCAGGACAACATGCCACCTACCTTACTGACCCCCCCAGCTCCACCACGGGGGGGGATCTCTTTCTCTCTCACCTGCTCTCATCTTCTCCATCATCCATTTCTCTTCTCTTTACAACTCCTTTTCCTCTTTTTGCCCGGCTCCCACTGTTCTTTACGGACTCATTTCCTGACACTATAAAAGAGTCAGTGCAATTCATCCAGTGGAGGTGGAAGGGGAAGTGGGGTCAATGTTTCAGACAACCAAACAGTCACTGATGTAAGCCCTGTGTCTCCATTGAGGTGCAAAAAATATAAATAGATTTAAGTACGTAAAGCATACACAGTTTTATCGATTCGCTCTGCACCTCTGTATATCCAACATGCCAATCAAGCCTTGCCTGACAACAGCTTAACAGTGGCCTGAGTATCTTCAGCGTGTAAAAGGCGATTTAGTGGTGCTGAGAGTCGTTGTTTAGGCTACAGTGGCAGACCAGACGTCACACGTCGAGTTCAGACACTGTAGGAGCAGGCGGAGAGAGCAGCTTACCCAGAGACCAGAAGGCATAGGCCTGTCCCAGCTCTTTTCTGTCCACTACTTACAGCTGTGCCCCGAGTTAGAGATTATACATTGATTGTATAAGTCGCGTGGAACTCGTTTTGTCCGCAAATGGTGGTGTGTGTTATCATCTAATGGGGATGGTCTACTTCTAGAAAGGAAGACAGAGTGGGCCCAAAGGTCAACTTTGTGAAGGAAGAAAATGTGCATTCAAAGATAGATTTTTCTTTTTTTTTTGTTTCACTATATCATATTTAATTATGTTGTAGCTAGGGCCAGTGACCAAGATGGTGTGATGGTTGCGATTATTTCCACTGATTTCCAAATAAAAGGGGTAGCTTTGTCTTGAGCCCTCAGTCCATTTAATAATGTAACTTTTCCAAGGCCAAGGGTTGCTCATCATTTCACGCATTGTTAGATTAGTTGATTTAATAGAAGGCTGATTTTTAATTTCTATGCATATATTTCATTGTATAATTTTAAAGTCTATCTTTGTTTCCTGACTTTGTCATATGGAGATGAAACTGTCCTAAATCCTTACATGTGTATCCAAAGGGCAGTCTGTGTTTTCTCTACATCCCATCATATTCTCCTAACAAAAAGAGAATGACCATAAAAGTTCACATACTTACTATTATTCCAATTTACATAAATAAACCAGCATGATAAAACACATAACTAATGTTTTAGATGAGTGACAGTGTGCAGGTTTTTGGTTGTGTACTGTACTGTCATTGGTTGTTGTTTGTTTTTGTTTTTTTGGGGGGGGTTCTTTTGAATTTTATGAGACTTGAAGTGGTGGGTACATATGCAATTGTATGTTTTGTGAATCATAAACATGAAGATACTTTGAAAAGTAAAAGGAGTATCTTTTATCACATCTTCTGTTGTAGTTTCTAGTTAGATGGAGCATTATTCCTTTGTACTTTTTGCTTTTGTACCAAACTTTCTGCTCCCCCTCTGTGCCAAACTTCCGTTGCATGGACAAAATGCTCAAGAGGAAACGGCAGATCAACTGCAAGTCATTCACCCGAAGAAATAAGAAATTATTTGTTTTTTCCTTTCAAAAACTGCTCCTCTCCCATGAAATGAGACTTGTGGTTATTTATGTATTATTTATCATGAAAAGCTTTGGATTTCTTCCAAAAGTTTGCATTTGCTACATACATTTTGGATGTGATCACAATAATTCGAGGAATTTGAATACGTGCAGCTTATATTTGTAATATATCCTACACTGCATGGGAGTTTTGTGTCCAAAAAGCAGGTCCTTATCAGGCCAGGTGAATGTGTTTTATTTTTTCTTCCCATGAGTGTTTTACCTAGCCCCAGTGTGCTGTGATTGGCTAGTACATTGCCTCAAAGCGTCTTTGTGGTTGGATGCTATGTGAAATTATGAGTGACAACTTGCTTTGTTTGGCTCATTTTAGCTAAGTTAGACTAATACATACATGAAGTTAGCTAATCAGTTTTCATGCTACACTGGTTAAACGAAATGAGCCAAGTTGTCACTCATCTGGCGATAGCATTGTGCTTTCCTACGCTGTGACAAGCCTGTCTTAATAAAACATTAAAGTTGTTACATTTTACTCATTTAGATGCTAGTTAGCTAGCTTGCTGATTCCACCATGCATTAACGGCGATGCATTGGGCCGCTGTTCGGCCCATTTTCTGTAACCAGTGTAGACTTAAAGGTGCACTATGAGTTCCTGCGTGGTCACTTCTGTTGACGTTCCAAGTAAATTCCAAACAAAACCGAGCAAGCTCGCCCCTCCCCCCATGTTTCCGTAAGTGTCATGACTAACCATAGACTGTTAATATTAATTGACAGAGCATGTGTGACGTCACCCATTGGTTTGTGGAGATCTGCTATGAGTCGTCGAGTTTGCCGTTACAAGCGCAGCCATCCAGGTTGCGGATGTGGCGATTTTAGACTGGATGGAGTGAGGGAGGAGCCACGTTACGTTACACACTTTCACTGGCAATCACATCATAGCCATGCCCTAAAACACCCCCTGCTTTATTTATATATATTTTAACTCAAAAAATGAACATCATTCTTTGTTGCAGAAGACGTAAAACTAGCAAGTGAGTCCATAAACTCATTATGAAGATGTTTACTGAGGTAATAAATCAAGTGAGAAGTGGGTCACTTTCTCATAGACAGAAACCAAACTCCTTTTGCAACCGCACGTGTCGCCCCCTGCTGGAAATCAGATAGAATGCAGGTTTAAGGCACTTCAGCATTTGCAGCACTTCGCCGAAGCGGATGCGTTGTCCATTAATATTAACAGTCTATGTGACTAACTGACTAACTGTCACTATCCCCCACCCCCTCCCCCAACCATCTTGTCGGTGATTGGGTGGAACGTGGTTTGTTGTATATTGGTGCACAGCCTGTGCCCCTAGTGTTTGTTTGACGTTTACGACCCCTGTGTTGTCTCCCGAGACCGGGCTTTTTCACAGTGTTTTCAGGGGGCGGGCAGCTAGCGGATCAAGGAGAGATGCCTACGATTTGAGACAAAAATGAAATTGCACTGAAACCATGCAGGAACTCATGGTGCACGTTTAAAGCATGGTGGAATTAGCAAGCTAACTAACTAGCCAGCCGCGGCTCACGGAAGCTCGAGTGATGCGTTTTCCGTCAACGCTGAGAAAGGACAACGGCAGCATTCAGCTTTGGAGACGAAGAGGGCATAAAAATTAAGATAATTACCTCTTCTGAAGAGTACATCATGTTTTTTAATCCTCCGTGTACTCCTTGATTTGATGGGATAAACGCTACTTAGCCACTGCTTGGTGGGGGTGGTGCACGATCACTGAAGGCTTGCCTCATCTGCATGCGCCGACAGTGTTGTTGCCATTACTTAGAATTCCTCATGGGGGAGACAGAAACTGCGCACTATAGCTTTAATGCTTCATCCACCAACTTTGTGAAAGCATAGGAAAGCATAGATCATGGACGTATTATATTAACAGATGTATATATATATATATATATATATATATATATATATATATATATATATATACACACATGATAGGAAATCTGATGATCAGTCTCCAGATTATCAGAGTAACAGGACTCGTCAAAGCAACAAGTACCAGCCAATCGCAGCACAGTAGGGCAGGACTAGGTGGAACACTTTAGGAGGAAAAAAATAAAGCGGCTCACATCCAAAATGAAACATCCATCCCTTCTGAGTGTAATGTCATGCTTCACTGCCATTCTACAATTTCTACTGCTGCTGGATCTGCCTTTGAGTACTGTATGTAGGCTACACCATTCCTTATTCAACATGAGTACCATTCATTTTGGTTGTTGTGCATTTGTGATTCTCTGCTGAATGTATATGATCATGATGGATTTTTTTTGGGGTGGGGGGGGATTCTTTTGCACTTAATGAGTTTGGGTGAGAATGAATAGCTTGATTTTAAAAATGGAGCTGTATTATTGACTGCTGTTAATAAAGTCCATTATAAAGAGTCCAGTTGCAAATGAAATCATTGGATAAGCTAAGACAGCGGCTGCTGTTCACTGTAGTGCCTCAAGAGAAGGTGGTCAACCAATCTGACCTCATTGCAAGCTTTATGTTTGTAATTATTTTATTGGCAAATTATCTGTCATGAGTTTTTGTTGCACAATGGTTGGGGTCAGTTCACTTTCAAATTCCATATTTGTCTTTAATATTTAAACACCTGTATGGTGAGGCAAAAACACATCCGATAATTGCTCACTTGAAAGCAGTCTGGACCAAAGTGGCCCGGCTGTTTGAACTGGAGCCACATCTAAATGCCTCATCGAGTATCTGGTGGAATCCAAAATTGTATTGGTAGATCTCCCATTTTATGGAGGGATTGGCTGGAAAAGGGAATTGTCACACTAGGGGATTTGTATCTCTGGCATATTGAAATCCTTCGAGGATGTGGTACAGCAATTTGGAATTACTAGGTCTAATTTTTTTTTTTGATATTTGCAACTTCGCCATGTGTTACTGGGGATTTTTTGATCCAGTTCCTCAGCTCCGAAGGCACCAGAATGTTTAGATAAGGTGTTTAAGAACTTTGGGAAAGGTCATGAGGCTTCTGGGTATTATTCTATGCTTATGCATAACCTGGGGGGTGGAGCCTGGTCAGCCCTCAAAAAGACATGGGAAAGGGATTTGAGTATTACACTAGATGATGAGAAGTGGGACAGAATGGGTAGGAATATTAAAACTATGTCACGCGATGTCAGGGTCCGCCTCATTCAGTTTAAGATTATGCATAGCTTTTATTGGACCCCCTCCAAATTGTGTATACTTGGATTAAGAGACACACCAAATTGTTGGAAATGTAAGGAGGATGGCAAATTGCTCCATGTCCTGTGGTCTTGTGACAAGGTCCAGGAGTTATGGACAGGGATACATGATAACCTATGTCGGATTGCAGAGACCCAGGTTCCATTCAGCCCAAGACCATTTGTTCTGGGAGATGGGTCAATTTTAAGAGGGATGGATTAAGCACATAAGAAGTTGGATCCAAACCGGTTTAACGATAGCCAGACAGATCCTTCTGAGAGTAGGGGGAACAAAGGGGTACCTTCAATCCAAGAATGGGCTTGTGAGACGGTGAAAATGGCATTGTTTGAGAAAATGGCATTCAGGCGAATGTGAACTGCAAGAGTGATTACAATGGAAAATGGGGGAAGTACCTAAGATCTAGGATGCCATGTACTGGGGTTGTATATGTATGCAGTTAGATGTAGGCATACGGTGTTAGCTGGTTTACGGTTTATTTATTTTGTGGTTGTTTGATGTATTGAATATTATGGCTGTTATTTCATTTTGTCTTGATTTTTGTATAGGCAGGGGGTGATGGCGAGTGGAAGGTTCAGATGGGGAGGTGATGTGTCAATGCCGTGAGGTGTGTGTTTTATGTTTAAAAAAAAAAAAATTAATCATAAAAACATGTTTAAACACGGATGACAGATAAGCATGAGAAGGTTATGCTATCCAGCCAATACGTGAATCACTGATTGATGCTCAGGCTTTATCACAGCAATTTACATCAGTTGAGCCAGATTAATAAAATATATTATCCCCTATAAAAAATGTCATCATACACAGGCCACGTGTCATGGGCCAGTTTTCTAACATCCTAGAAGAATAAGAGCTGAAAAGATCTGGCTCTGAAATCTGCAGTGCACCCTGGGAATTCTTCTGTGGCTATCATACTTCAACAAAGTGCTAAAGATGGCTCAGTCTTAGTAAGGTAATTAAGGTAGTTATTTCTCAAGAAAATGTCAGAAGTCAAGATCAAAGACTGTATAAAACATGCTCTACCAAATTGAGAGATTAGTTGAGGATTGCTGGATTTAATTGCTTCAACAAGAAATAGGCAAAAGGAAGACGCCGGCTCAGTGTGGATGGTAGGCCTAAACAGAGTTCTCAAAATAGTGAGTGTAACACACTTTACCGCCACACTCACGTGTGTTGTCACCATAACTAACAACTGCCATTTTCTCTTTAACAAGTCAAATGACCACGGCAAACATCAATGTCCATACTACTTGTCATTCTATTTCTATTGGTGAATCATTACACATCATACTTAAATTACCCCCAAAGAGACATGACATACTACCATTTTGTTATCATTGAATTGTCTTTATTCATTAAAAGAAACTAAACAAGTTGAAAACATGGCCAGCCACAGACAGAAGTGCATCTGCATCGTTATTTGGCTTTAAAAAAAACCACCATCACATAAACGTTGGTCACAAAAGTCTTAGATATGGAGTTTGGATCCAGTGATGTTGCTATGGGCTACAGATGCAGAAGGTATTCACATTTTCACCAAATTCCTATGAATGAATACTCACACCACCAAAGGTATTACTGAAGCCTGCTAAAATCATGCATCAGGTATACAGCATTGCAATGTTAGTTACAACAAATAGGCCTTATTCTAAAGATTGTTTGTTTATTAAGTTAAATGTACAGTGAACATGTACTCAACTGTGACGTGAATCTCTGCGTTCTATAAGCAGTCTCCACACTTCCCCAAATCAACAATGTGCAACAGCTGACCCACGCTTTTATCTTCCGTATGGAAAACATAGACTAAAGCATTTTAAAGTGTAAGCGCAAACAACTAAAGCCTGTTCCTTGATGAATACAAACGAAGACACACAGTACATGTATGACGCAAAAAAATTAAATGTCAACATTAAATTACAAAGATCAAAAAATAAAACAATAATCTATTTTAAAGAAAAAAACTGAATAGAAAAGTATATCTACATCTGTGTATAAAAATGAAAGATTATAAGTTAGATTTTTTTCAATATGGAAACCCATTTTTGTATTTTTTTTTGTATACATTTGCAAAAGTGACTGAGGATTGCCTATCAACAGGTCTATTCATTATTACATATATAAGGTATGCAGACATGGGTCAAACAGCAAGAGAGATTCTTTAGTTTGAAGTACTTTCAATTGTTAGCAACTGAAACAGGCTTGATGGTTGATGCTAGACACTGATCCTAGACACAACTGCATACCTGACAGGACTTCATTTGCCATTTGACCCAGGCCTGTTGAAAAGTCACAGTGGGTTGTAAGACCCTACACAGTAGCAGCGAGCGGACAGCACACCCCTCACAGTATAATCGAGTATGGGGAACAGAGAGCAGCAGAGAGGCCGGCTGAACCAGAGAGGCTAAAACTGCATATTGTTCATCTGTAGGCATACAAAGAGAATTATTTGTGTATTCAGATAAAGACGTCTGTAGTGTTTTGACTGAGTTTTGTAGCACCACTACTGTCAAGAGCTTAGCACTCCCCTGGGGGTTTTAGTGTTCTGTTAGACCAACCAGTTCTACACAACGTTAAATGAGGTATAAAAAAATACATCCCCCTCTGCGTGCCTAGACTTCCTGTGGCCCTTACCCAGAAACCTGGTGTTGTTGAATGCCGTGTCCAAATGCTCTGCCTCTCCATATAACGAGTGCACCCCATTCCGACAGAAATATTTGGACCGTAGTGACAATTCCCTGATGCTGGAATGAACGAGCAGATGAAGTGGTGAAAAAACACAAGCCGAGAAGAATGAGTGCGCACACTTCCAATAACGGGAGCAGAGATTAAGGACACAGGTTAAGGCACCTTGGAACCCTGATGAATCAAGAGGCACATCCCGGGACATTAACTTTGAAGTGACCCAGGTAATGCTTGGCATTGGTCTGCTAGGATGTCTGGTGGCCAACTGCAATGTCCTGCAACCTAGAATGCGTCCATAGCGGGTGTGTAAATGTGTTGAGCTCTCTCCCATTGTTCCCCACCTCTATCTCGCGTGCCCCAGGAAGAACAGCATCTACCGATTACAGCAACTTATGACACGTCTGTAGTGTGCTTCACTTTCTGGCCTGCGCATTTCAGTCTAAAGGAATAGTTCGAAATTAGCAAATACACTTATTTGTGATGAGCTTAGCATGAAGACTGGAAGCAGAGGGCTAGCAGTTAGCTATGTCCATCCACCTACCAATTAACACATTGTAGCTCATTTGTTTTATCTAATAAACAGAAATGGGAAAGCGACATGTGGTTTTTGGCGGCGTTGTTGGCTGGAACCATTTTTTTTTTTGGGCTGATCACATTGACTTCCTGGTGTTTCAAGCTAATTATCTCTAGCTTCATATTAAGCAAAACTACACAAGTGTTATTTATGTTCTCGTCTTACTAGCAAAAAAATAGCAAATAAGCTTATTTCCCAAAATTTTGAAGTATTCCTTTGAGACACAACACAAACACATACGCCAGAAATAAAGCTCCATTCTAACATTATCAGAGCTCCAACAATGGAAATGAACTGCGCCGTTTGACATAAACTGAAATGTTTGACGTAAAGACACACATAGATATGTGGCCAGACATACAACACACTAACAAAAACACACACACACACACACACACACACACACACACACACACACACACACACACACACACACACACACACACACACACACACACACACACACACACACACACACACACACACACACACACACACACACACACACACACACACACACACACACACACAGCCTGTTACTGACAGGCAGAGGTGACAGCAGAGCTGCCTAGTCCATGTGTCTTCACGTCAACCCCACCACCCCTCCCACCAATGTCCACACTTACAGTAAGAGAGGACTACACCCAACACAGATCTGGGAAGATAGGAAGAAGAAGTGCATTGGGGATACGGCAGTGCCAGTCCATTTCTTTCTATACATTAAGAACATTGTGACATATATACAGTATATAAGACATCGGTGGCATTAAGCCAAATGTAGGGAAAGGTAACAGTGTAGAGTGATATTAGGCTTCATGCGTGGCTGCTGTCCTAGTGTCGTACTGACTCAGGAGGAGGGGTTTCAAATCTCCAAAATCAAAAAGCTTATGACAGCAGTTATAAGTGGTGTGGTTACAGTTACAACCTACAAAGCAGCATTAGTCTTAATCCAATATTCTGTCATCTTGACATAAAGCCCCTTCTCTTAAAGTTGAGTCCCAAAGTGGAAAGGTGCAAAAGAGAGGTTGGCGGTGATATTAGTTGTAGAAGCTGTCACTTGGGCACCAGGCCGCGGGATTGTGGGTAAAGCGGGGATCCTGGACTTGAGGGGCTGAACGGAGAGGTTGGGGTGCTCGACTTCTTGCCCGTTCTTGGTCGACTGAGTGACAGAGAGCAAACCGAGGGTTAACCCGTTTGTGGGAATAACAGAGAAAGGTTACGAGCCTGCACATTTGCATTTCTTTGCATCCCAACCAAATGTACACAAAGCAAGCACCAGCCTAACCACAGCATATGCCACTTGAAAATGGATTTTACTCGTGGCCTTGACAGCTGAAGGTGACAGTTTGCCTTACCCAGACTTTGGTTTCTTGAGGCTGCCGCTGGCGGGCGGGGTTGATCCCAAGCTGCTGTGAAAGCCTGAGGCATCTACCTGGATCTCATCCTCATCCCTAAGAGCGTCCTCCAGAGCCGCCGCCACCTTTGGGGCAATAACCGGCTCCTGATACTCTTTAGTGGTCCGAGCGGGCAGATCCATGTCCAGCATCATGATGTTTTCAGCCTGGGAGGAACAGAGCAAACTCGTCTGAGACAAACAAGTCAATCGAGGCACATTTTTATGTGTTGGCAATGAAGATGAACCTATATTGTCGAAAGGCTGAAGAAGAGCATAATACAAAATCCATATATTGCATTTAAGAATTGCATTCATACTGGCACATTTTAGGAACATATTTAACATACCTACAGTACATTTTGGATTCCTGTGCATTGTAAAAATCCTTAATTAATATCCTTTTACTGAATTGTTGTATTGATTTCACGTCTACCTACACGGTTAATGCTACATTGCATTGTTTGGTTTCTCAACCCATCTGGTGTAATCAGTGAAACAGGATGAGGAAATGCAAGACCACTGTGTCTGTGGTGTATTATGTGCACAGACTTTTCATCTGGAGGTTTTTTTTTGTGAATACAATCATCAATGCCAAAAAGGAGTGGAGGATGTGCAGCTTACTTTGTATCTCATTTCAGGCCTCATCATCATGGCCATGCGAGCATGCTGACTCAGAGGCCTCCTGTAGCCAACCGCTGACAAAGGCCTGGTCATCATCTGATGGTCACTGAAGCAGACACGCAGGGAATGAGACAATGTATACAGGATTGTCTGGAAAACTAGGTTTTAATGTGTCATACAATGAAGCAATCAACTGTTCTGTCCTTCTAGAGGAAAGGGTGAAGCACGGGCCAAGGAAGAACACTTTACATTTTGGAGCGGATCCGAATCACCGGGCAGATACACAAATTATTTTTCTTTACTTTAATTAACATTGCAAGATAGGGCATTTTGTACTGCATTCATGTGGTGTCGGAATAATCAGAAAAATGAGTTCCTGATCGTATTTCATGGCTCACTTGCTCCGTTTCCTTCACTCTTGTCGGGGCCGGGCAAATACTGGAAACAGCTATCAACGTGTTTAAACGCTCTGAGCAATAAATCCACGTTGTTTCCGCATTACGACCTATAGCTCATGAACACATCGAATAAAGGAAGAAATGTTAGTCCTCATTTCCTAAGCTGTTCTCCTTTATCAAGCTTTAATCAACGATTCATTCTTAGGATTTTATGTTAAGCCAAGTAATATGGTCAATATCTGCGTCAGTGATAAGCAAACAGATCAGATCGGGGCATCTCTACAAAAATGTGTATGTAATGTGCATTGTCCCCCTACACACAACTTTGCCCTCCACCTTCCCTGCCCAATGAGTGAAGCAAAGGACAAATGGTGCAGGTTTGACTCCCCTGTTGGCCCTCCTCTATTACGTGTGATTTATGGTTCTACGTTAAATCTACACCGTGGCTACGTACGTAAGTACGTGGCGATACCGACCCTACGGCGTAGCCTGACGTGCATTTTTCGAAGAAATGTAACTACACGTCGCGGCGACGCACATCACTCGGCCATGGCTGGGTAGCGTAGCATTTCCCCCGACTCATTTCCTGGTCCTCCTCCTCCATAAACAACATGAAATCAAGGAGAGGGTTAACTTTTCCTGCCACAGATTTCCCACCGTGGTCAGAAAGAACCGGGGAGACACTTTGTTTCTCTCACTATGACTCTAGAGTGGGTACTCGCTCCGAAGCTAATCACCGTCACTCTCTCACTTCTCCCTCTATCACACACTCCCCACTCACACGCCGGCCCTGCTATTCTCTTTAAGAGATCGATGCACACACCAACGCACAAGTATAAACTTCAGGCCACTTACGTAAGCTACGGCGAAAGCTCTGCGTGGAGCCTCCGCAGAACCATAAATAACGCTTAAAACTTAACATCTTTGACAATACTGCTACAAATCAAACTACACTCCATCTGTAAACATTTGATTTAAACACATTCATATTTAATTGATAATACAAGCTGCTCATTCTCTTTTTAAAAGCTTTTATGCAACACATAGGCTCAAGTTGGAGCACCTCTAACCAGATGAAGAACGTACAAAAAAGCATGTTGATTATTGGGATTATTCTGTATCTTACTCTTCTATACGTGTGATGGGCTTCGTTTTCCAATATTCATCCTCGTCATCAAAGTAAGCCCTGTGGACTATTTTGTTCTTCTCCTCTAAGGGAATGAAGTTCTCGATGATCAGATGCCTGAAAGACAAACAAACAAGCAATTAGACAGGCAGTAACAGGCAGGCAGGCAGGCAGACAGTAACAGACAGGCAGTAACATACAGACAGACAGACAGACAGACAGACAGACAGACAGGCAGGCAGACAGACAGACAGGCAGGCAGGCAGACATAACACTTGAGCCTTGTGACTCTTGCCCTGCTGTGTGTTATTTATTACACATAAGCATGGAAACTGTTGTGGCGAAATAATTTACTGAATTAATTTCACATTTATTAATAATTACACATAAATATATTCAATAAGTATCTGGCTGAATAGAACTAATGCTGTGTTCAAAGTCAAACTGCAAAGCGGCTTTTTCGCCGTGCAGTTTGACCACGGGATCATATTAAGATCGTGAACGTTTACCGTGTCGATACCAACAGCCTGGCCTGGAATTGCATTATTTTAGGGGCAAGGCCAAATGCCGATGGCAGCAAGGCCATCAAATAAAATAATGACTTTAAGCCCAAGGAAATAATTAATTTGAACTAAGCAGTCTTCTTGCAGTTTTCCCAGCATTCTGTAATGTGCAAATGGAGTTTAAGGGCATTTCTATTTCCATTTATGGCTAACTGTGGGAGTGGAAATTAAGCTCATGCTTGTGCGCCCAGATCCACAATGATTTATAAAACAGAACTAGGTGTATGTGTGGCTTTATAAATCTGACAAAAATAATGCATATGCATATTTCTTTCTTTGTGTGTAGCCCACACAGGTTTAGTCATTAATCTACAGAGATTCATGCATATACTTATGAATCTGGCTCGTTTGGCCGGTGCTAGATTTGTGTCAAACTATTGTCATAAATATCCTGTTTTTTTTTTTGTTTTTTTTACAGCGGTTCATTCCAGATGCCGATCGGTAAAAAGTCTGAATTCAAGCTTTGTCAGTTCAGTCTTCAAGACAAGAAAACTCATTTTAAAATGCTCGTTTACTGAATGGAGTTGGGATCCATCAGGGCGACGCTATGCAGGAGAATCTCAAAGTTGATAGGCCTTCGTGACACATCATCATCACGCGACCTGAAAAATGCGTTTGGTGTGAACACACCATTAAATCGCAACGTTACAACTTGAAAACCATTTTCTCCTTCATCTGCTTTATTAAGCATTAAGTTCGCATGGAAAATCTGTAAGTGAAGTGCACATAGATCATTTTCATTGCCAATCCCTTTGCAAAAAAAATAGGCAACAATCTTAATTATGTCAGTGTTTAAGTGTGACAGCATGAAATCAGATGCTGGTTGGACATTGTTACAGTATATGTTCCCTTCTCTGGCAGAGCAGATGGTGTTCATAATAGATATAATATTGATTAATGTCTTTCTGCCAGGCCAACAGTATGATATGCAGGCTCCATACTTGAGTTTGAGGTCCCTGGTGAGCTCGTTCTGGGTCTGTTCCAGCTCCTGGCGCTCGTTGATGTGCGCCTCCTGGATGTCATGGATTTCTGCCTTCACTGCCTGCAGCTTGGCAAACAGCTAGAGGACGGAGGAGAGGAGGAAACCAGGGTTACCATAATGGAAATGACTTTCAGAAAATCGAGCCTTAGAATTTGGCTTAGACACCTGCCTGACTGTCATGAGGAATAATGGACTATCCAAATTCACAAACAAAGACAATATTGTATTCTTCCTTGATTTGAAATAGGCATGGGCCGGTTACCAGTTTCAAGGTATACCGGGGTTTGAAAAAGTCACAGTTTGAAAACCACTAAAATTTTCCACCATACCGTTTCTGCAGTATGAGCCGTTTTTTTTTTTTTATGAGTTATCAAGGACAGAAAGTGCACTTTAGAAATCCCTCTCCCTGTCAGTGTGCCGTGTGTTAATAAAATACATTGTATTTGTATAGTGTATGTATAAAAAGTAGGGCTGTCAAAATAACGCGTTAATTTCAGTTAACGCGTAATCGGAGAAAAAAATAACGCAGATTAATCCATTCCATATTGACGTTTGACCCGGAGCCGTTCTAGCCACCATTCGACTGTAAAATGAAGGAGGGAGACGAGAATGTGCTGCCTGGATCATTAATAGGAACATTTACTTGTAAAAATCTTCTTCCTGCCAACCCTGGCTACCGAAATCTGGTGCCACTGATATGTCTGCGCTTCTCTCTGATGCTCTGAAACAGACGATACAGGTAACACAAACACCGCTGCACGTGACGCTAGTTAACACTATACTCGACAGCAGCTAACGTTAGCCTACGGCTAGCTAGTAGCTGGATTGAACACGGTTAAAATGCTGACAGCTAACGCTAAATGGTGTAAAGTTTGACTGTGTTTTACTGTAGAGGATTCAACACCGGTATGTAACAATCTGCAGCTGCCGTCGGAGAAACAACACAGATGGTGCGTTCAATGAAACTGGTAAACTACAGCCTTGTGGTGCATTTGGAGTTATTGTAAATGTCCTTTTCCATCTGGTGGTTGTTTTTGTCGTTCAACAGCAATTTACTAGTGAAATAAGTTATTGTTATACATTATTATTAAATCATTTAATTTTGACCATATGGCCTTAGTAATAAACAAGCCGTTCTTTAATGTCACCGACTGTTGTTTAATACCCTTTTTTTTCTTTTCTTTTTTTTACTTTCTTAAAAAGTATCGGTTCAGGCACCGTTAATTATGTATGCGATTAATTAATCACAGAGTATGTAATTAATTAGATTACATTTTTTTTATCAATTGACAGCCCTATTAAAAAGGAATTAGATAGACCGCCCAAAGTTGCAGCTGCTACCTTTTTCAGCTTCTTGGTTTTGATGTCGACCTCCTGCTGCAGAGAACTGTAGGTCTCCTTCAGCTCCAGAGTCTCCTCGTCACGACTCTCCATCTGCTGCTGCATCTCTCGCTCTCGCCGTTTCTGGAAACACAGAAGTGCACATTCTGAAATTTAGTACCCATATTATGAAAAAAAATCACTTACTGAGATGTAGGTGTTATTTCGTTCTCTGGTGCTTCCACACGCATACAAACTTGGAAGAAAAAAAACATCCATGCTGTTTTGAGTGAGATACGGGTTTCTGAATCTATCCTGCCTTCAGTCTCCAGGTGAGCTGGTCAAAAATCGGCAGGGTCGTCTACGTCATCGGCCGAAACATTTGGTGTGTGCTAACCACTTTAGCTAATACCACATCAGCTAGCTGTTTCTCCAACTTTGGTCAGTATAAGGCAGGATTAGCCGGGAGACTTTTTCTAAACGCAATATCATCCAACTTTGCGTGGAATACCTGCAGACGAGGGACATGTAAGTAGTTCTATACAATTTCTTTTGTAGATTAGGGTTAACCGTGTGTGTGTTGTAGCAGTGTTTTGCCATTGAGAACGAGGTGGCTAAGCGCTAACCACTAGCAGCGCTAGCAGTCCTTACCTAGCTACTGAGCATGTGCGACTCCCAACAAAGATGGAACAGAAGTGAGATGCCTCACTCTGTAGCTAAAACGGAGAGCTCAACACACAGGGTGAAAAGAGGAGCTGCAGCAATGTGCAGTACAACAAAAACATGGTGTTTTTTGAAAATTAAACCAGGTAAACCTAGTCTGGTACAACCTCTAAATACAATTATGAATCTGAAAATGAGCATAACATGAGCACTTTAAACTTCGGTTTTAATTTAAAGCTGTGATTCAAAGTAAGGTTGCCATGTGGTACACAGTTAAGAAAAACATGACGGTCACGAAAGGCTTGTATCACGTGGACGCGCCGACAGTGTTGTTGTCATTACTTTTTTTAGGATTATTTGAGCTTGATAACAGCATGTCAGTCTAGAATGGTTTAACCCTGTTTGAAGAACAGGACCCAGGTGTACTGGTTACAAGCTTATTCCACTTGGAAAAATCCACAACTGGAGGAAACGGATGTGATATCTTGCAGGGTGGTGCACAGAGAACAACCTACTCAACGTCAGCAAAACCAAGGAGGCAAAGACACACACTCGCGCCCTGTCTACATCAATGGAGCTGAGGTGGAGCAAGTGGATAGTTTAAAGTTCATGAGAATCAGGGTAGGATCCAAACCGTGACTTGTGTGTACCATTATATCCCCCATTTCAAAACTACTATCCTGTAACTATTGATCACATATTTGTTGACTGAATATGACCTTCAAACAATTACTCTAATTGAGAGTAAAGTTCATTTTTCAGATGTTTGGTATACCTGTTCAGCGATTTCTTGCCTCTTCAGCTCCAGCATTTTCTGTTGCTCATTGGTGTGGTCCACAATGTTCTTCCCCCCTACTAGGAGCTTACTCTCCATCGCCTGGATTGAGAAAAGAAAAATGATTAAACCACTTCCAAGTCGCATTGCGGAGAAAAGCATTTCCAATTGACTCTAATACATTTCACCAACTGGGTTGCATGAAAATGAAAACAATGTGGTCTATTGACTTATGAGAAGATCTACTGACTTGTGAGTGTATTTATTGAATCCAATGAAACAACATCTGAAATCAAATCAATCGGATATATACTGGATGTACAAGAACACACCAAGTGTGGCAAAATGTGCTTACTTTCACTTTGGCTGCAAGCATCTCTCCGGCGTCCTTCTCCCTCTTCAGATCTTCCATTTTCTTCTCTTTTTCTTTAAGCAGCCGAGCCTTCTCCTCAGCCACCAGACTATGATCCTCCATGATGGCCTTTCTCTCTCTCTCCAGCTTCTCCTGCTGCTCCCGCCAGTAATCCCCTTTGTCGTCCCCCTCTTCATCGTCATCCTCCGTCTCTCCTTCCTCCAGATCCTCGCCGTCGCTCCCTTCCCCGGCCCTCCTCCTCTGCCTCCTCCTTTTCTTCTTTCCCGAGCGCTTTTCCAGCTGTTCCTTCAGCCGCGCGATCTCCTCCTGAAACTCCCTGAGCAGGGCATCCTTGGGGTCCTCGTTGATACGTGGTTTGTTCTTGATGTTCTTCGCCCTGTTGGAATAGCGCAGCGTTGTCAAGGTCTCCTCCACGTTGTAGGATGCCGGGCCAATGTTGGCGACCATGACAGTGCGGGCGTTGCCCCCCAGAGAGTCCTGCAGCAGACGGGTGAGTTTTGAATCTCGGTAGGGGATGTGGCTGCTCCTGCCGTCCACCAGAGCTGATATGACGTTCCCCAGAGCCGAAAGCGACAGATTGATCTTTGTGGCTTCTTTGAGCCTCTCCCCCTGAGCGCCGGTCTTGGTCTGCCTTTCACTGCCGGCTAAATCCACCAGGTTCAGTTTGCCGACTCTGATATGGTTCTCCCCGTCGACACCCAACTCACTGCACTCAACAGTGATGACAAAGATGGCGTGAGAACGCGAGCTGTGTTCATTCATGTTAGTGGCGCCTACTGAACGATTCTGGTTTCCCACATTCATGACATGTTCGATCTCCCGCACACTCTTGGTGACGAACGACGAAAGGTCTTTAACATACACACCCGTGTCAGGCCTCTCCCTGAGCTCCAGACGACGCGACTGGTCTTTGGAGAGCAAGTCTTTGATCTCCTCTTGGTAAATTTCTAGATATGATGCTCTCACCAGGTACTGTTGATTCTGGGACCGTGAAATGTGAGTGAAGACATGCTCAAAGGAGTTAGGGATCACCCCTCTCCTCTCTGGATCGTTTCTCACCCCCTCCATTGTGTATGTCTTCCCTGTACCGGTCTGCCCATAGGCAAAAATGGTCCCGTTGAACCCAAGTAGAACTGAATCCACCAGGGGCCTGAAAGTTTCATCATACAAATCTATTTGTTTGGAGTTTGAGTCATAGACTGAATCATAAGTGAAGATTTTGGGGAGTTCGCTGGCTGAAGCCTCCCTGGGGTTCCTGACAATAATTTGGCCCAATTTGACATCAACAGATACCACCCTTTCAAACTTGGCTGCCCGCTCTTTTTCATTCATAGGGCGACAACGGACCACCACCTTGACCGACTCAGAACTCTTGCTCTTGGACATGTTGCAGAGGGAACGCCAACCCACACGGCTTGGCACTTGTAGGCTCTGTCTTCCAAGTGCAGTTTCAGGAACAGTTCACCAATACAAGTGACCACATCCGAAACTGTTGGAGAAGACGCATTTAATGATTAGTACCAACCTGCAAAGGCAATTGTCATGCATCACACACATTTGTACTTACAAAATGGGTGACTCCTAAAGCTCGATGTAATACAAAGCTATTTACAGTCTTCGGCAAAGATATAACGTTATGTAGCTAACCTGACACTGACACCTGTACTGCAGTTCTACGTTCAGTGGACTTGACAATTTATTGTACGTGGAAATACTAACGTAAGTTAGCTAGCTGCATTAGCGAAATATAATTTTTCCAGATGTCACAAAACACAGCACGCCCCGAACGGATTTGTCAACTATAGCTAATTGGTCCAAATGAATAAGCTCTTCATATTGTTACTTGCCAAAGATAAAGAGCATAATTTTACGTTACACAGTAACTTAGCTACTTTTCTGTTTTCTAGGAAATAACCGAAGTGCCACTACACCTATTTAGCTAAAGTTAACTTAGCTAGCTAACGTTACGTTAGGTAACCGGCAACTATAAAGTTCTAGGTTAATTACGACAGTCAACGTTGGAATTCCAGGTTATCAAGTGACAGCCGTTGTGAGCACTCTGCCAGCCATAGCATGTTGATAGACCGTGGTTTTATAGCTGCTTAGTTGATTAATCAGCTAACCAACGTTAGCTTACGTAAAATGCAGCCCATAACGAGAACTCAAGACCGGCCTAGCAACGACAAACACTGGTAACCTAAGCTACAAGTCTGATAACGTTAGCATTACCTGGCTGATGCTAGCAGCAACGGCAGATATCAATGCAACATATCGCCGTACAGAAATAACAAAAACACATAACATACATTCACCCCATGCAATACAAACACAGCTTTCCACCGGGCATACATGTTGTTAAATATTTACCAGTTGGCCAACGTTAGCTAGCTAGCTAATCCAGAGCTCCCAGTCAGCCATTAGCCGTTGCTGATCCCCACAACGGTCCCTGTTACAAAGTTGCCAGATTCAAGCACTGTATCCCCCACAAAAGGGACGTGGCGAAAACATTCACCCATATAAATTGTGTAATTTTAAGCGAGAAAATGTAACGTTTTAACGCTTAAGTATATAGTCGCAAAAACCTTAACTGTGAATAACGAAGTGGCAAGCCAAATACATCTATTATGATTTAAGAATACAAATTCAGATATCCTAGCATATCTGGCAACCAACTCTCAACAAGATTGTCCAACGTAGCTAGTATATCAGCTGATTCAACTGTACTCACAGCCAGGAGGCAAACACACTGAGGCTGCTGGTTTTAAAACATTAGTGTGCATCACTTTATTGGTGAAAAACATTATAGAAAACATTCGACTTCAAAAACATTGCTTTCACACAGGAACGCAATTAGCTTGCCACACACCCCCACTTGCATTTAATCAATTCAACCAGTGCAAATCAACTTGTCTCCCAAAAACATCCCTGAAACATTTGTTCACATTCACTGAATAACAATACTGTCCCCACAACATTCACTACAGGGTTCCACACATTACATCAGTTTTTGGTCCTGGTAAATTGAGAGGTGGAAAGACCGTCTCTTTTTTCCTCCCTATAATTAGTATGTACAGGAGGATCAGTTACTGTGCTCTCCTTGGAATGGAGGGCAGAGAGGAAAGGAAAGAGCAAGCTGGAAAAGACATGGATGGATGGATGGAGAGGTGGACAGAGACAGAGAGAGAGAGAGAGAGAGAGAGAGAGAGAGAGAGAGAGAGAGAACATCACTGGCACTGCAGGCTTTCCCAGGGTTCACTAAGGTCACCAGGGGTCCTGCTAACATGGCTGGATTGTAAAACATGGTTGCAGCTACAGACTATGGCAGTAGCTAAAGGAAATGTTTCCCTGATAGAAAGGAAAACTGGCTTCAGTATAGTAAGCACAAGCAGGTAGAATCCTGAGCAGAAAAAATACAAAAATAGTGTTTCTTGGTAAAAGTAGCTGCTGCATCATATTTTAAAAGCCCTTCCTCCTTTCTCACAAATTAAAACCCATTCTAAAAGAACCTGCCCTTTACGAACCATCATGTCACATAGAAATATTCACTGCCTTCCACATGCTCCCTTGCGACAGTCCTCCAGCATCAACATCCAGGACACGACCGCGTGACTCTTGTGCTCAGAGTTCTTCTTTGTGATTTAATTTCCCAGGCTTGTCCATGCCAAAAAAGGAGGATGAAAGGCCATGGACGTCCCGCTCTCTCTTCACAAAGGCAGAAAAGGAGGAGACACAGTTGCCGATAAAGTGGTCAGCTCGGCCTAAGATGTACAGGTCCATTTGGGCCGAGTCTGGCTGAAGACTCACCACTTTCACCTGAAAAGCCGGAATGAAATACACAAATAAACAACCAGGTGGGGAAATACTATATTGCAACAGTAACCAAGTGAGAGTATAAGTGTGAAAAACACTTTCCTGGCTAGTACAATTTCCACTTCAAACAAATTACATATCATAACTTTACAATAAGAGTTCTGACTAATTCTGACTTCAGCTTATACGGGTTAAAGTGCATCTATGAAGAATTAGCTAATTGTGACAAAACCAAATTGTGCTACAGGCAAGCCAGTCAAAATGTAGCGAGTCGGTTTGGGTTACATTTAAGGTCCCACATGACAGAAACAAAAGGGTGCAGAATGTAAAGCACAAGTGAGTCATGACATACTTGTGAAGGCATCACAGAGGCTTTACAAACCCACCTTGCCCTTGAGGAGCTTTTCAATTTCCCTACTGTGGGATTCTGAGTCAGTGGCGATGTAGACAGAGCGGGCGAAGGTCTTCTTCGCCCACAGCTTGACAGCCCTGCCGATCTCTGCCAGGTCAGGAAGGCACATGGTCATGGTGAGAGGCAAGGCTGTCTGGCGGTTGTAGCCGACACACTGAGGGGAGGCCATGAAGTGAGGCCCCGCTTCGCCAGTCTTCAGCATTTTGCAGGCATTTTGCTGTAAGGGTGGATTAATGAAACGATTTAGGTGCGACTAGATGATGAATAGGAATAAAGACGGTGGCTGGCAGCCTCAGCGTTGTGCTCTCTAGCACTTTTTCTTTGTTCAGTTTTCAGCTTTCTCTCTCCACAACATGACGTCATGACTTCGCGTAAACATACACGCCCACTTTCTTAAGCCAAGTGGCGTGTCATCTGTACGCATTTTGAGCTATCCGTGTGTATGTCTACGCTGTATACAACAGACGTAAACATACACGCCACTTGGCGTGTGATCACGAGAAGAAAGCTACGGTTGGGTTTAGGGAACGTGACACGCAGGTTGGGTTTAGGAAGAGAACAACGGGGTTGGATTTTGTAAAAGAAGAAAGCAACGGTTGACTTTAGGAGACGTGACACACGGGACACGAAGGAAACGTGACACGATCCCCGGTCTCCTGGGTGAAAGTCCTGCGTTTTACCCATCCACCACCCCGACCAACCTCCCTACGCGGATTTTCGCCCTTTCAAAGTACTCGCTACAGTGTAAATTCACAAGCAAACGCAAGGTAATGTAAGTCAATGGAGGCCAAATGGCGTTGATAAACACGTTAAAAAGGCGAGTACGCGTCTTGACAACATGCCAATAATGGCATTCAAATTGGCATGTCATACATATGCCAACTTCATGAGATCAGTCTGCTCTCCAAACACATTTACCAGGGAGGAACTTTAACACAAAGTTCTACGGAGCTTTTAGTCACAGGAGCAGCACCTCTCTATGGGATTTGCCGCAGACCCACGACGGGGGAAGCGAGCCGGAGCGCTGCAACAGCGGGCTCTTCGAACTGCGCTCCCTTGCCATTTTTCCAGGTCCGCTGACCTGTACTTTACCAAAACCTGGCTTGGTGAGCAGATCCTGGAGAGTAAACTACATCTGCCGGGCTCCCAACTCCTCTGAGTGGATCACGGAACTACTGCTTCCACATAAACAAAGGCTGGTGTACAGATGTCGCGGTGCATTGACTGTAAACCATTCAATTCACTGCTGGAGCTTTCCTTCTTTATTCCGCTCGGTGTTTAAAACAGAAATGTGATGTCTGAGATATCTGTGTGTGAACGGATGCGTGATTGCCTGTATGTCAGAATACGAGTATATGTGAAAATGGAAAACAGAAAGAGAGAGAGAGAACAAAGCTCTTAAGTTGTGAAGAACATCTCACCCAGTCACTGCCAATCCTCAAGTGAATGGCAACGTACGGCCTGGTCAGCAGGGTAGCGATGTGCTCCTCTCCCTCCTTTACTATCTTGTCTGACCACACCACATAGCGCTGCAGGCCCACGTGCTCCTCTATCACTGGGAACTGGGCGGGAGCCCCCGGCAGGGCCAGCACAGGGTGCTCAGAGGGAGGAAACCTTTTCAAAACAGGGGAAGCATGAGGAGAAGCTACCTGTTAACCGCTTCTGAAAAGGCTCTGCCTTTTGTCATTAAAAAAATCAATGGAAAACGAAAACCTCAGAAACCTCATCAGTCATACCCCTTTTCCACAAAGAAAGTTTGTAGGGCCGGTTTTGGAGTCGGTGCCTAATCTCAAACCACTTCTTTGCGTTTCGACAGCCAAAGAACCAGCTTTCGGCCAGGAAAACTGGCTCCAGAGCGGCACCAACTTTTTGCTGGAGCGTGTCAGCTGCGTGGCCGTTTTTATTTTGGCTTCCATGTTAACAGGTTAGAGCTTTCACACTGCCTGTGGACACGCACGTCTCAGGCGCGGCTCGAGCCGCGCCGAAAACGCATGCATGCTAGAAATAGGACCAACGCCTATTTTTCACGCGACACGCAAGCGTGTTGGAAGCGTTTCCAGGTAAAATAGAATAGGAATATGTCATTTTGACACAAATACATATTAATAAATGACATGTTGATGTTTGAAAGTCTCTAGGTTTTGACATAAATGCAGATATACACGTAATAAAAAAAAAAAAAAGATTATCGATTTTCAAATATTGCACCTGTCAATACAGAACAAAATATTCTGTAGCCTATTTTACCGTCAAAACTGCCGGCGTTCTCTTTGCTGTAATCAAATCAGTATATATTTATGTTTAACACGACGTATACTACTACTTGAGTGCAGTTTATCAATGGGAGACATCCATGTGTACAGAGAAGGCTAGCAGCAGCAGCAGCGCCGCGTCAGACACGTTTCTGGTGTGAAAAGACAGAAAACGCCACGGAGCCGCCACGCAACAGAAACACAACTGACACGCCAAGCAGCCAGTCCGGAGCCAGCGCTAGAACCAAAAACCATTGACGTCAGGGGTGGGGACGGGATTATTATCGTGACCAACAAGACCAACTAAAAACCAGAGCTTCAGTATAGACTCAAAATACAAGCAGCAGTGGTCTGTGTATGTCTGCCATCTCAAAACCCACACACACAAAAAAGTTTTTGGTGCTTTTTTTTTTTTTTTATAGAGTTAAAAGCGATGAAAAATTGCTCCATTTTCGAAAGGAGTGCCAAAAACTTAAGAAAATGCGTCAAAGATTTTCAAAAAAGTAAAAAAATAATAATTTACTTTTGAGAATTTGGAATGGAAAGCAGAGACGTATACCGATGTATACAGCGACGTTAATGTTCTTAGAAGGTTGGTCAGTTGAACCAACTTCAAATGGGCAGCAGCCCAGAAATAAAACTGGGTTTGCGTTGGTGGAAAGGGGGTATCAGTCAATTATGTTAATATATATATATATATATATATATATATATATATATATATATATATATATATATTATGTTATAAAATGTTAAGGCTAGCAATGTTGCTTATGAAGACGTGGTTTTCTTTATGCTTGTCTCTCATCTCTGATAATCCTAAATAGGGATGCACCGAATATTCGGCCACCGAAGATTTTTGGCCGAAAATGGCCCAAAAGGGCATTTTCGGTTTTCAGCCGAAATACTTTTATCACCGAAACAATACGGCCGAAATGTTGTGATGACGCAAACAGAAACCGCGACCTGCACGTGCTTGTCTGAAGCAACATGTCTGCGGTGTGGACGTATTTCAGTGTATCTGAGAAAGACCCACGGACAGCCATTTGGAAATCATGTAATGCCGAAAATTTCAAGAGGGGGTGCATCTGCAAAGACTTTCTCCACGTCGGGTTTAATTATATAATAATATAATTTTAAAACATTTCTGTATATCTGTACATTATTATTTAATGTACACATGAGTGGGGTCAAGTTAAACATTTAAGTTTGAATTGTATTTTATACTGTGCATTGTTGCAATGTGCTAAATAAATATTTGCACAATTTGTAATTGATTTATTCTTTGAAACTTTAATATTAATTTATACAATTGCAATGCCTTGATTTTAGTAAAGTTAGTACACAGTCATAGCCATAAATGCAATGGTACTAATAATTGGCATAATTTATTTCGGTGTTTCGGTTTCGGCCAAGAATTTTCATTTCGGTGCATCCCTAATCCTAAATGTGTCTACAGTAGAGTGGGGCTACTGAACTTGTACTCACTTCTTCATCCACTGAGGTTGGTGGTAGGAACTAAAAGAAATGCCACCAAACAAGACAGACTTGTCAAATTCCACATCGACGTAGTCCCAGAACGGACCAAATGGGTTCCCATCCTAAAAAATAAATCAGAACCATCTGTCCATATCAGAGCCATTAGACTGTAACAGTTGCGCCATAGTTATGAGTGTAGGTCTTTGGGCCAGAGGGCAGCATTTCACCCTCACCCGTTTCACTTGCAATCACCATCATTTATTCACGAAGGCTGAGGGCCCTATTTTAACAATCTGAGCGCATGGCGTGTCCAAATCCACTTTTGCTAGTTTGACGGCAGAAAAAAAGGGTCCGTGCGCCAGGTGCGTGGTTCAAAGGGTTGTACTTAGTGTCTTAATTAATCATAGGTGTGTTTTGGGCGTAACATGCAATAAACCAATCAGTGTCATCTCCCATTCCCTTTAAAAGCCAGGCGTGTTTGTACCTTGGCGCATTGCTGTTATGATGGCAGATTTGCACCGTAATATTTTTATTTGTAATCTTTTGCATGTTTGTGTGCTGCTGCGCTTCCTTGTGTGTGTGTGTGTCTGTGTGTAACAAGCATAGTATGCGCGCGCTGTACACGAGCCTAGGCGCATTTTACTAATGCGCTGTTAAAATAACAATGAAATGCTGCGCTATTGACTTTAGACCAGGTTTTTGTTGGTCAATGGCGCGATCACTTCCCGCTGCCTCAAGATAACAAGAATGCACCTGAACACACCTCCCTGTAAGACCAGCACGCCCATGTGGTGCATTTACTGTCTAAACGACGCGGGCGCTGGACAGGACAACTGTGTCGGTCTTAAACTAGCAAAGACACTCGTGTCAGGCTTTGTGCATTAGAGGCAGCGTTACAGTGCCTTGCGAAAGTATTCGGCCCCCTTGAACTTTTCGACCTTTTGCCACATTTCAGGCTTCAAACATAAAACTGTAATTTTTTGTGAAGAATCAACAACAAGTGGGACACAATCATGAAATGGAACGAAATTTATTGGATATTTCAAACTGTTTTAACAGATAACAAAACTGAAAAATTGGGCGTGCAAAATTATTCAGCCCCCTTAAGTTAATACTTTGTAGCGCCACCTTTTGCTGCGATTACAGCTGTAAGTTGCTTGGGGTATGTCTCTATCAGTTTTGCACATCGAGAGACTGACATTTTTGCCCATTCCTCCTTGCAAAACAGCTGGAGCTCAGTGAGGTTGGATGGAGAGCGTTTGTGAACAGCAGTTTTCAGTTCTTTCCACAGATTCTCGATTGGATTCAGGTCTGGACTTTGACTTGGCCATTCTAACACCTGGATATGTTTATTTGTGAACCATTCCATTGTAGATTTTGCTTTATGTTTTGGATCATTGTCTTGTTGGAAGACAAATCTCCGTCCCAGTCTCAGGTCTTTTGCAGACTCCATCAGGTTTTCTTCCAGAATGGTCCTGTATTTGGCTCCATCCATCTTCCCATCAATTTGAACCATCTTCCCTGTCCCTGCTGAAGAAAAGCAGGCCCAAACCATGATGCTGCCACCACCATGTTTGACAGTGGGGATGGTGTGTTCAGGGTGATGAGCTGTGTTGCTTTTACGCCAAACATAACGTTTTGCATTGTTGCCAAAAAGTTCGATTTTGGTTTCATCTGACCAGAGCACCTTCTTCCACATGTTTGGTGTGTCTCCCAGGTGGCTTGTGGCAAACTTTAAACGACACTTTTTATGGATATCTTTAAGAAATGGCTTTCTTCTTGCCACTCTTCCATAAAGGTCAGATTTGTGCAGTATACGACTGATTGTTGTCCTATGGACAGAGTCTCCCACCTCAGCTGTAGATCTCTGCAGTTCATCCAGAGTGATCATGGGCCTCTTGGCTGCATCTCTGATCAGTCTTCTCCTTGTATGAGCTGAAAGTTTAGAGGGACAGCCGGGTCTTTGTAGATTTGCAGTGTTCTGATACTCCTTCCATTTCAATATTATCGCTTGCACAGTGCTCCTTGGGATGTTTAAAGCTTGGGAAATCTTTTTGTATCCAAATCCGGCTTTAAACTTCTCCACAACAGTATCTGGGACCTGCCTGGTGTGTTCCTTGTTCTTCATGATGCTCTCTGCTCTTTAAACGGACCTCTGAGACTATCACAGAGCAGGTGCATTTATACGGAGACTTGATTACACACAGGTGGATTCTATTTTTCATCATTAGTCATTTAGGTCAACATTGGATCATTCAGAGATCCTCACTGAACTTCTGGAGAGAGTTTGCTGCACTGAAAGTAAAAGGGGCTGAATAATTTAGCACGCCCAATTTTTCAGTTTTTTATCTGTTAAAAAAGTTTGAAATATCCAATAAATTTCGTTCCACTTCATGATTGTGTCCCACTTGTTTTTGATTCTTCACAAAAAATTACAGTTTTATATCTTTATGTTTGAAGCCTGAAATGTGGCAAAAGGTCGAAAAGTTGAAGGGGGCCGAATACTTTCGCAAGGCACTGTACATGGAAGTAGGAAAATGAAGACCTGTTTGAAATCACTTAAGACCTACAACACAATACTTCAGCGAATTAAAGACATTTTAAGGTCTAACCTATCCAAATTTGAAAATGTTGACTTTTTAAGACCCCACAGAAACCCTGTTACTATTTCAAATATTTTAGAAGAGAGACTTGATACACAAGTAGACAATCTGAAAGCAGAAACCAATATCATCAGATAATCATACTTCACTGTAGCTACCTGACACTAATCGTTTAAATAATCTACTCCACTGGACTCGCACCTTCATGGGGCAGGACTTCTTGTCTGCGCTCCGCTGTGCAGCAGTCTCGAAGCAGTAGGCTGTCCTTTGTTTGGAGGGCCAATATTTGGGAGCCAGCTTCTCCATGAAGTCCTCCAAACTGACCACTCGGTGGTAGGCAGACAAGGCCTCCAGTTGGAATAGCTCACTGTAGGGAACGTGGACCTGAATAGAACAGAAAAGAACGGAATAAAACAGCACGGTCCAATTCAGGTTTAAAGGATAAGGCTGGTGATGAGATTGTCAACATATCCCAAATAGGGCTGAGCAATATATCGATACTATATCGATATATGTGGCTGGATATCGTCTTATATTTTGGATATCGTAATATGACACAAGTGCTGTCTTTTCCTGGTTTTAAAGGCTACATTACAGTAAAGTGATGTCTTTTTCTGAACTTACCAGGCTGTTCTAGCTGTTTTATTATCTGCCTTTACCCACTTAGTCATTATATCCACATTACTGTTGATTATTTATCACAAATGTAAATATTTTGCGAAAGCACCAATAGTCAACACTACAATATAGCAGCAATATCGACATGGACGTATTTGGGCAAAAATATTGTGATATTTGATTTTCTCCATCTCGCCCAAAACAACACTGAATGTAAAGCGTCCCTTGTATGTTGGGAGAGGGGGCTCCTATGTTCACCTGGACGCATATGTTCCTTTATTACATTCACTCATGACATCTATTATCACAATCTTTCCAAAACAGTCTGTTCTTCTTTGATGTGATGTGGGGCTATTTTAATTCCAAAGGCCAAGGGAACTTAAACAGGATGCATAGTATCCTGGATCCATGAAATAACTGGCCTTTAAAAATAAAGATCTGCCTGCCTCTATGGGAATTTAACATAGGGGTGTACTTACTTATGCCCCCTGTATTTTAAGGAAGAACATTTATTTATTTACGATACATTATTCATTCACAAAGAAAATTGGTGCGCTTAAAAGGTTGGACTTTTCCTAATTTTTTTAATTAAGGCATTAAGATCAATTTCCAAAAGATGATTTTTTTATTCCTCTTTTTAGTCAACTTTAGCATGGGTTCATAAACGTATGAGTGCCACTGTATATACACACACACACATTATTCTTCATACAATATACATATAATCCTGCATCTTACTGTACAGCTTTAAACAATATCTACTTGATGTGTGCCCATGCGCAGTATATTAGTGGACACTATCATTGGACTGTGTTTATTCAATACATATTAGAGTTAATGTTGTGGTTTTACCTAGTCTCTATTATCAGTCTTTTATTCTAATTCATATTACTTCTGAATTAGTTGCTAACCTACCTACCTCACTTCTTTCTGATTTATGTGACTTGGCTGCTACAACACTGATATTTCCCTTATTAATTCATTAAGTACTAAGAACTAATCAAGTACATATGTGTGGTTGCAGTCGGGGACAGGTTGTCACTGTCTGTTGCTCAGAGTTCACTGGCTGTACTCACATTGGTGTAAGGGGGTGCGTGGTGGCGGTACACTATCCAGGGAGGGACTGCCAGGGTTCGGTTCAACATCTTTGCAAAGGCCAGAGATCCCAGGAAGTGATCTGCCTGGTTTCCAAAACGACCTGAACAATAACATTGAGCGCTTTATACTCTCATTTTCAACAGTAAACAGTAAATGTTATACTGCTTCTCATGACAAGAAAATGGAAACTTGAAGAGACTGGAGGGGATGTTTACCTCCAAATACCATGCACTATATGATCTCTAATATAATATATAATATGAAGCAGATGCTAAGAAGGGTTGAATCTATCCTGTCGGATAGATCTCCTCCCTTACAGGCTGAATTTCAGATGTTGCCATCTGGATCACACTTTAAACTCCCAAAATTCAGAACCAACAGATACAAACACTCTTCTGTACCTGCAGCCATTCTACTTCTTAATTATATAAAGAACCATAGATAAATTATTGACCTATTTATTGATTATTTACTGTTTTTGTATTGTTTTTAACTATACTAGGCAATCTCTGTATTGTGTGTGTGATTTGTACTATATCTGCTGCACAACAAATTGCCCCATTGGGGGACAATAAAGTAACTTGAATATAACCTATGCTTACACCCCAGTTGTCAAAAGCTCCACTCAGTTAGCTGCTAACTAACCATTGGTGCATCTTCTCTAGCGGTTAAGTAACATGAAGTCCTGCCTACTGAACTCCTAGAAGAGTTCGACATATGTTTGGGTTCATATTTAGGCGATATGTGCTTTAGCCGATATAACCATTGACATATATATATATATATATATATATATATATATATATATATATATATATATATATATATATAACACACCTCTCTCATCTTAGGAACTTAGTAAGTACGTTTTGTATTTGCTAGCTTTGCTCTTCTCAAACTACAGAATGCAAAACATCCACGTATCAGCTACAAGAGTTAATTACCCATACACGGACAGTACAGAATGTAGCCATTCTGATCCCACTTCAGTTCTTCGGCAATAGTCCAACACATTTGGAGTAGAAGTGATAAAAGCAAACACGTCAATGTAAGAGCATAACATGCTTTCTGTTTAACCGCCATTGTGGTTCATTTTATATCCCAGAATGCACTGCTTTTTAGTTGTTTTTTTCGTTGGAATTATTGAGCAATTTAACGCGCATCAAATACGTCCGCTGCTACCTAGCGGACCGGAGGTGGTAGAGCCGCGTGATGGCGACATTGCATATCTGTCTATGGCTAAAACAACCCTGAACACTAAAATGTAGCCGTTATTATTATCTCGGCTCGTGCTATTATTATTATTTATTCACATTGTTTGTTCAGCTATCTGCTACTTTCCACTCCCTCTTCACGTCACAGGTTTGACAGAGTTTGTCATTCAGAACATACAAACAGCGCAACAACTCAACTTTATTCATATTGCACTTTTCATACAAACATGCAGCTCAAAGTGCGTCGCATAGCAACATTAAAAACAACAAAGATAACATAAACAACAATAAATACAATTTTTGCGAGACTAAAAATGACAAAAATAAAACTAAAGAACAGAAGAATTAAAAGAATAAATTCCTGAATGACCAGAATTGCCAATATATATATATATATATATATATATATATATATATATATATATATATATATATATATATATATATATATATATATATATATATATATATATATATTTTACATTTGTATAAGCTCTAATAGAAACAGAATGGTAATTTAAAGTCTCTGAAAACCTGGTTTCAAGTCTTAGAAATTTGTTACCAAATAATGAAAGTTAAAATTCTTGGGTATTATTTATTAGGCGTTTCAAAAACTGAACTGTGGTAAGCACGGCCTGGTACTCAGACTGCATTACCATTTTCTTTCACTTCATCCATTTAGCCTGACATTGTTTTCATGTTATTAACTTGTTGTTGATCTCATTCACTGAACCACTGAACAAATCTGAGATGTGGGCGGCGACTCAGAGGTCTGAAAACCAGGCTGTAAGCCCCACAGCTGTCATCTAATTTTGATTCAAATATTTTTTTAAATTCTGATTTGTACAAATAAAGAAATGTGTGACATCTACTATTTCTTACTGAGTCCTGCCCACTTTAAACCAGTGAGAACACAGACAAAAACACAAATACAGAAATCATAAAATTGAAGTCACCAAAACTGTTCTATCTTTGGCTAAACAATTGTGTTCATGTACAGTTAGGTCTCCATTGCTCACTGTAAGAAGCTAATTGAAGCTATGCTCTGTAAACAACCATACATAAAATAACTTTAATAATCTTACAGTAGGGATACGATGCAAGCATTGCAGCAAACATTCTAGCGCAATAGTATGTAGGACATTTAAAAATACAAAATGATAACGTCAATAGAAAGACACTATCGATTACTAAAGACAACCTCGTACAATCCTAAGAGCATCATGTGAGTAATTTGTGATGTGTCAATCCAAACTGAGATGTGAACCATTGTAAACCTGACACAGTTCTTGCAAAATGAGGATGTGAGATCAAAAGTCATTCTTTTCCTCTTTGACATAAGGTGTTCATTTATTTTCTGCAACCTGACAGAACAAAGCCCCGACACTTTACCTTTCCAGTTGTTAGCATTCCTGACAATTGAGACATGTGAAAGCATTTACAGTAATTAAAGCATTGAAAGCATTGTATATACATTAAAGTGCTCATATTATGCTCATTTTCAGGTTCATAATTGTATTTAGAGGTTGTACCAGAATAGGTTTACATGGTTTAATTTTCAAAAAACACCATATTTTTGTTGTACTGCACATTGCTGCAGCTCCTCTTTTCACCCTGTGTGTTGAGCTCTGTTTTAGTTACAGTCAAGTCAAGTCAAGTGGTCATTTCAACCATATATACTGTATATAGTGAAACGAAATGTCAAGTGGTGTTACACATTTAAAATACATAAAAACGACATTATATAAAAACGACATAAAAATGACATTATATAAAAATGACAATCGAGACACAGCTACATTTTGTGCACAAACATTATAGACTATACAATAACCGTGGGTTCTGGGGGTCGCCCCACTAGAAAAATTTGAGCGTCAAACACTCAATTTCCTGCATTCCTGGTGGATTTTTATGCAACAATTTATGGTGCATATGTCTTTATTAATGTGAAGGAAATGATTATTCTCCTGTATTGTTCAAAACTTTCTGCATATTCAAAACATCACACGTGTTTGTCTGGATGTTTTTTTTAGGAATCATGTACTGTACACCTAAACAGTCTCCAACAAATCTATTAGAGAATGAGACCTTGTTAAAGCCATAAGCTCCTATACGGTTAAAACTACATAAATAAAGAAATCACGTCTCTCCTGTTGTGTTCTTTAACCCCCCAATGAAGCACAAGTAGACACAATTCTTGTTTTCCGTGCATGTTTTGAGCCCCATGAAGGGTTATTTTTTTACGTGTTTTCGGGAGTGGGTTGTCTTTCATACTTTTTTTAGGGGGACAAATGTATCTATTCTCTGATGTCACAGGAACAACATTCACCCTAAACTCTTCAGAAATGAGTAACGAAGGGTGTCAGCACATTTGGAAGAGGAAAAAAGAAGCTTTATAGCGAGTAAAACACAAAAACTGATTCAGCAAACTATCTTATCGTGTGCTTATTCTCTTGTCATCATTCCTGCAGATTGGCAAACAAAGCGGCCACGCAAAGTTCACATTGCAAAAAAGAAAAATAATTGCATTTAGACCTTCCTGCTTTGCCTCTGGTTTCCCTAGTTGGAAATCAGATGGAGCCAATCAGTGCTATGTCCAATGATAAAGAAACGCAGAGAAGCCTTCCCAGAGCTCTGTCTTTATAGGCTCTTCATTAGATGTTCACATGTGTGCTCAACATGCCCAAAGCCAGTGTGCCGCATGGCAACATGTGGCCTGGGTGCGGTCTCAAAACTTTTGTTACTTTCATTTAAATCTGTGGACTATCTGCCAACCTGCCTTGTTTGACTGAATCGACTGATAATTGCTTAAACATGTCACATTAAAGAGATTGTTGTCTCCTGTTGAGAGGCTGAGTGATACAGCTGATATGATCTGCTTACAATTTGTTGTTCATTATTACTCCAAGGGCAACTGAATGTATGCAATTCAATACTGATAATATACTATTACAATCTAACAAACGACACGTGGCCAAAAACACCAAACAAAGTTCTTAATAAGAGCTGTACTTTTTCTGTTTTTAAACTAACTTTTTTTTTTTTGCGTGCCATTTCTTCACAATGAGCCGTTTGAGATGTTTTCTACTTGTGCCTTTGCTTTGAAGGGTACTTAATCCCTCCACATCCTCCAGTTCAGCCAACCCGGTGCAACGTATTCTCTCTTTGTGTTCAATCACTCTCGTTTTTTCTTTTCTCTGATGCTCGACAGCTGGCTGTTCTTTCCCTCTTTTCCTGTATCGTTCTCTGCGTATGCTCCTCCCCCATCCCCTTGAACACACACTGTTTTTCATTGTTAGAGATGACAGCAATGATAACAATGCAAAGAACCACAACTCACAGCCCTGGGTATAGAGAGAAGTGAGACAGAGAGAAGAGAGACTTCCTTCAGGTGAACAACTGGCATGAGGCCCAACAACCTAACGAAACACAAAGATGCACACCTTACTTTTACTTCATTTCTTCCCATTGTTATCGGATATCAGAATCTGAAAGGAGTTTATTGCCACAGTAGTGACCCTAGGTGGAATTTGCCTTGGTGATAGGTTTAAGATTTCATTTTATTTGACATTTGTGCATACAGCAAACAGTCCAGGCACACAGGAATTATTGTTCAGGCTCTTTGAGTCAAGTCAAAAAGAGTTAAGGGCAAAGAAAAGCACACCGACTAAAATAGAAAAAAATATTATACAAGGTAAATTAAATTAAATTAAATATATTTATATATATGGTACATTTTGTTAATATACAGGATGAGTTGTACATTTTGTTTTCATGTGTATCTCTGACTCTGACTCTGTGTTCTAACAGTTACATTTCCCTTTTTGGAGACTACACTTTCCTCAGACACGTAACACTTTACTTTAGGAAGCTGCAGAGGAAGTAGGTGACGTTTGCATGTCATTATAACATCTACAGATGAGAATATGTCACTCACATTTTCCCCTTTCTCGCTCTCTGTGTCTCAACCTCTGCCTCTTTCTTACTTGCTGCTGTTGCAGAATAACAGGCCTGCACTCTTGCCTGTGGCCTTTCAGAAGAGGGAAATAAGGTAGTCAACATCAAACAGCCCGCCTCCTGTTGACCTTTCTGTTGGTACCCACAACCTGGCTTTCAATTCAGCTGAAGGCTGGAACTATAGCATGGGTGGTGTAATTTCCCAGATTCAGCATGATATGTAATAGTAAATCCACCTAAGCTGCAGTTTCTTCACCAAATAGGCCTATGAAAAACAAAATAAAGGTCACTCATTCCAGCTCTTCTAAATTATTAAAATGTATTTCAGGTGTTAAGAAAACTGCATACATTCTGTAGATTCTGTTTAGTTTTTCTCTCAGTTAAAACTAAGTGTCCCTTGACGAGACTGAATCTGACATGAAACTAACAGAAAAGTAACAAAACTCTGTTGACAAAAATGTCTGTTTTTAGCTTTTCAGCAATGATTCCCCTGTTAGGGAATATTCTAATAGTAATATTCTAAAAGGTGACTTTAAAGCTTTAGTGCAAAACTTTTTGATAATAATAAACGTCCGTTACATTCAAGCCATTGCCAAATGAGTTGCTACAAAGCTAATTAAGACTATCAGCTCAACACAACTCTCTCTGTATTTCTCAGTATGGCTGTGTTCAGAAGATTGTGCCGTCCGGTGACTTTCCCGTGAAACTCGAGTGAAGATAATGACCTCTTCTGAAGAGTCCATCATGTTTTTTTAATCCTCCGTGTCCTCCTTGGCTACTAGCAACGGTGTGGAGGGAGGGCAGTGCGCGATCACGTAAGGCTTGTATCACGTGGACGCGCCAACAGTTTTGTTGTCATTACTTAGAATTCCTCATGGGGGGGACAGAAACTACACACTATAGCTTTAAAGTGCCTAAGTGACGAGGAAAATAAATAATGTAACATAAAAGTAACACAAAAGTTACAAAACTCATTCATGCGCTAAAGATTTATTCAGATTCAGGGGTGTGGAAAAACTAGTCAAAATTACCAAAACTGTTGACAAAATGTCTATTTTTAGTTTAGTTTTAGTCTAGCTATAGGATCCCACTGTGGAAACAGCATCAGTTAGTGACATGAACAAAAACTGAATACAACTTTAAACTAACAAATGGGTAACAACAATTTGTCGGGGGGCATTTCACCCTTAAATGGAAAGAACAGATAGATATGGAAGGGGAGAGAGCATTGGATGACATGCAGGGAATCGTCTCAGGTTAGATTTGAAACCTGGACCTTCTGCGTCGAGGTATACACCTCCATATATGTGCGGCTGCTCTACCAACTGAGCTAACCTGGCCACCGCTTGTCTCTTTTTACTTTTTACTCTCTTTAAGAATTCCTTTGTGCCTGAGCTATGCCCTGCTACGCCTTGCTACGCCCTGCAGTGCCCTGTTACGCCATGAACTACTACAACTACTATTTCTAGTCATAGTTCCATTATCTTTATTGTGACTATTATTGCCACTGTTTATTGTACCCCCAACCGGCAGCGTCAGACAACATCTACCAAGAGCCTGGGTCTGTCCGAGGTTTCTCTCTTAAAGGGAGGTTTTCCTCGCCACTGTTGCACTAAATGCTTGCTCTTGGGGGAATTACTGGAATTGTTGGATCTTTGTAAATTGTAGAGTGTGGTCTAGACCTACTCTAACTGTAAAGTGTCTTAAGATAACTCTTGTTATGATTTGATACTATAAATAAAATTGAATTGAATTGACTGTTTGATGTATGCACAAATGGCAAAAACAAATCTTGAAGTATTTTGGTAACATGTATACGGCTTGGGTCCTGCACCTAAGCCTTTTAATGGAAGGGAAAACCCTGGGTGTAATTAGATGTGTTAAGAAAACTAAAGCCAAAACTAACAAAACTCCTGCCTGTTTTGAACTTGGATCCCCCTTATGGCAGAGGCATGATGTGACATGGATGAGTACTGCAACGGGACACTTGGTGTTCCACCCATCCACCTTATCAACCTGCTGCAGACCACTGGCGTTGGCTGTCTGGGACCTGATATGCCATCGCATCACAGAAACGTAAGTCTCAGCTGAGATGGACTTCACCGTGCACCTTCTATCACACACCAGATGCTCAATGGTTACATCATACGTTTACAGGAGGGGATCATAAGCTATCTTTCAGTGCAACACTAACAGTGGTGGAAGTACTAACACCACACTGTAAAAATACTCTGTTACGTAAAACAACAACACAGCACTATTAAGTAAAAGTCCTGCGTTAAAAATGTTACTTAAGTAAAAGCATGTAAGTATCATCAGGAAAATGTACTTAAAGTATTAAAAGTAAAAGTACTCGATGCGGAAAATTCCTCACATTTTAGAAACTGGAAACGATCCAAACAGTTCTGTCAGTCAACTAAGTGATTAATGGTCTAATCATTTCAGCTGGACTTGTAGGCCGTTATATTGTTGGGTAGTTTAATTTATAATAAAACGTCATATTTTATAAACTACATGTGTTTTGTGTGCAAAAATCCTAATCTGTAAAGTAACTAAAGATGTCAGATAATGTAGTGGAGTAAAAAGTACTATATTTCTCTCTGAAATGTAGCAGAGTAGAAGTAGAAAGTGGCACGAAAAGAAAAGACTCAAGTAAAGTACCTCAAATTTGTAAGTACAATACAGTATTGGAGTAAATGTACTTAATTACATTCCACCACTGAACACTGCTCTGCGTTGGACACCATCTTAGCAGGTTTTTACATGTTGTATTTTGAGTAGAGATGTTCCGATCCGTCAGAAAGGCCTATGATACTGCCTGTCGGTATCGGAGCGTACTCAAGTTTATGCACCGATCCGACACCACATAATTTAACCCCCAAAGAAAATCGACTTTAAAGTAGTTTATTCATGTTCTTTCTCTGTTATGACTCACTGTCAAACTGGATAATAAAAGAAATTTCTTTGGCATTCTGGTTTTGTGTTTATTCATGTTTCACAAAGCGTTTAACAACAATACATCATATCACATCCATACAGGGATAGTATAGTAGCCTATACAGCTGTTAGAAAGTTGCAGCATGTGGCTGGGTTAGCTCAGTTGGTAGAGCAGGTGCACATATATAGAGGTTTACTCTTCAATGCAGAGGCTGTGGGTTTGACTCTGACCGGTGGCCTTCTGCTGTATGTCATTCCCCCGTTTGTGTCTTCATCTGTCCTGAAGAACTAAAGGCCTAAAATGCCCCAAAACAATTATCTTAACAAAAAACATATATGCATTTTTTTACACACTGGTATCAGATTGGTACTCGGTATTGGACGATACACAAGTTCAGCTATCGGAATCGGTGTCGTGATAGCAAAAAATGGTTTCAGACCATCTCTAGTTTTGAATAATAATCATATTTAGTTTTTTGGTGTGAGATGTGGATTTTAATTAGAGATGTTCCGATAGTGATACTGATACTGCCTAAAACGCTGGTATCGGTATCGGGAAGTACTGGAGTTTATGCACCGATCCGATACCACGTAATAAAACCCTAAAGAAAATCTACGTTAAAGTAGTTTATTTATGTTCTTTTTCCGTTATAACTGACCGTCAAACTGGAGAATAACAGAAAGTTCTGTGGCATTCATTGTTTATGTTTGTTCATGTTTCACAAAGAGTTTAACCTGAGCCAGACCGACAACAAAGATAGAAATCATATCACATCCATACAGGGATAGTAGTATACACTTGTTAAAACAAAATAAAATATATGACACACTGGTATCAGATCAGTACTCGGTATCGGCCGATACGCAAGTTCAGGTATCAGAATCGGTTTTGGGAAGCAAAAAATGGTATCGGCCATCTCTCATTTTAATCTTAAATGTACTTGCGCTTCTGGACAGTTATGGTTGAATTATGCCCAAATATTAGGGGTGTAAATCACACATTCTATCACGATACAATAATATGTTGATTCTTTGGACAAAGACACAATATTGACTGATATCCCAAAGTCTGCGATACGATATTTACAATATACGATATGCGATATGCGATATTTAATTCAGGGGACTGTGATCAAAATGAGATGATACATAAGCCGTTTGACACAATCAGTTACATTTACTGTATATATATTTACAAAAAGCAACTAAATTACAATTTGACAATTTCATGACTTCTTTTTTTTTAAGATAATATTTTGGGCATTTTAGGCCTTTATTTGTATAGGACAGCTTAGACTTGAAATAGGAGAGAGAAGGAGGAATAACATGGATCAAAGAGCTGCAGGTCAGAGTTGAACCCACGGCTGCTACGTTGAGGAGTAAACCTCTACTGTATATATGGGCCCTCGCTCTGTACCAGGTGAGCTACCCAGGCGCCCGACAATTTCATCACTAAGCTCTTCCAGACAAACTACTCTCCTTAATAAAAAGCAGAAACACAAAGTGGGAAATGAGGTTGGATCGTTGGAGGATTGAGTCGATACATCGTGTCGTTACACCAAATAGGACCAAAAATCGCAAGAGTGGAAAACAATTACACCCCCATATACTGACAATATCTAGGATTTTTCAGCTTTTTCAGCCCATGAACCAACACAGGATCAATGTGGTCCCACCCTGAGACCCAGGCTCATTAACACACATTAGAATAACATATAACAACTATAATTCAACTTTCTACAACAGGCCTCAGAGCCATGTCTGTGCAACTGGAAGTGATGGCTGCATCTCTCTCTTTGTGTCCCGGAGGTTCACCCCCCCCCCCCCCCCCAGCCTCTCTAAGCTGTTTATCGCCCATCTCTGCTAATGTAAACCGCCCATCTGTTTTAAACAAAGCACATAAAAACACACACATAGTCATTTCTCACACACCAGACCCTGAAAGAAGGGATTGTTGGGTATTCTGGTGGCAAGGAAATACACTCCAGATGTGAACAAATTGTGCCCGTTACTAATTGCAATTGTGTTCATACACTGATGCTGTTTTTGGGATCTCTTAGATTTTTGTATAGATGGGGCTGAGACTGTTTACCAGAATTCAATAAGTGCATGTGTGTGTGTGCTTGTGTGTGTGTGTGTGTGTGTGTGTGTGTGTGTGTGTGTGTGTGTGCTTGTTTTACTATATTCGTGGGGTCCAAAAACTGGGAAATACAGTATACTTGTGGGGTCTGCACAGCTTCGTGGGGCCAAAATGCTGGACCCCACAAGGTTAAAGGGCTGTTTGAGGGTTAAGACTTGGTTTTAGGATTAGGGTTAGAATTAGGTTATTGTTAGGGTGAGGGTAAGGGTTAAGGTTAGGCATTTAGTTGTGATGGTTAAGGTTAGGGTAAGGGGCTAGGGAATGCATTATGTCAATGACAGGTCCCCACAAAGATAGTGAAACAAACATGTGTGTGTGTGTGTTTGTTGGGAAGCTCGCGTGTGCGTGATTATAAAGCTGATGGTGTTAAGCAGTGGTGGAAGAAGTATTCAGATCCTTTACTTAAGTAAAAGTACAATTACCACACTGGAAAAATACTCTGTTACAAGTAAAAGTCCTGCATTAAAAATGTTACGTTAAGTAAAAGTAACGTCAGGAAAATGTACTTAAAGTATTAAAAGTTAAAGTACTCAATGCAGAAAAATCCTCACATTTTAGAAAGTGGAAACGATCCAAAGAGTTCTGTCAATCAACTAAGTGTTTAATCGGCTAATCATTTCAGCTGGGTTTCTAGGCCGTTATTGGGTAGTTTCATTTATAATAAAAACATGGTATTTTATAAACTACATGTCCACTACATGACTATGTAGTGGAGTAAAACCTACATTTCTCTCTGAAATGTTGCGAAGTAGACGTAGAAAGTGGCACGAAAAGAAAAGACTCAAGTAAGTACTTCAAATGTGTACTTGAGTACAGTACTTGAGTAAACGTACTAAGTTACATTCCACCACTGGCATTAGGAAAGCGCAGGGCGTTAAAGGAAAGAGAGGTAAATTGGGATGACACTGTGGGGAACAGTTGGAGATCTGACTACTGTTATACAGCCACCATAAACAGACCCAGATGTTTGTGCTCAGTGCCTGCGTAAGGAAGGCTTTATTTAAGGGAGCCCATCCTTTTCTCCGGTCCTGTCATCATAACTTCTGAGAGGGCTTGCTCGCTCGTCCCGTACAGTTCATCCAATCAGGGCTGATTAGGTGTGTGGTAGCCAGAGACATGCAGGGGAGTGGCTGCTCTGCCCATGCTGTTGTGTTTACAGAGGACTTCTCCGCATGTGAAGAGGTTTCCTAGACTGTCTGCAGAGATGAGAGAGACAGACAGAGAGGGAAATCAGTGCGTGGCAAGATGTGGCATTTCGTAAGATAGTTAAAAATCACTCCACAACTCTAAATAACAGACCACCACGCAAACTGCAATCAACCTGACTGCGGTCGCAGCAACCACACTGTAATCCAAATAAACATACAATGGCATTATGAAAGAAGTGTCTCCCCCCCACCTCTTTATATGCTGGGAAATGGCTTCACCTCATGCATCATCTTCAACCCTACTGTTCCTCTGTCATCTCTTCTTGTACAGTTTCTGTTTGTTCCCTGCTCAAATGAAAAGCTGCAGGAGAAAGAAATAACCCAAAACAACTACAGCCGAACTAAAGAGTGAGGATCTTTACATATAGCATTCAAAAAAAAAAAATCCTGACAACCACAGATCATGTGTATAATGTTATACAACTCTGGCAATGCCACTGTAATAATGCAGACAAAGCCTCAATGCAAACTGACTGCTTTGAACGCAGTCGTTGCTGTTTTATACTCAGAGTAATTTCATTATTAGGCTGATATACAATTGCATGGGCAACTTTTACGTGACGTTCCCTCCATTTCTGTGAAGACAAAAAAAAACAAAGTGTGTCAGACCACTGCCTTCATCTTGACATACTCTAGATTTCTTAATTTATTACATCAGACTAAATGTGAACCAGTGGTCTTCAGTTTTGTAAGATTCATACACTTTAAATGTGTCCATTTACTTGACTTCATAACTAGTTTATAATGTCAGAGTTTAAACTAGTTTTAAACTAGTAAACAGAGATTATTGGATTTAAAAAGACCAATAAGTACCAATAAATATGTGTCATATGTGTATTAAAGGCTAATCATAATTCTATTACAAAATGCAATGAAATAATTCAACTTGATCAAATATTTGAGTCTTTCCTGTTTTAGTGTCTGTTGCTGTGATGCATAAAGTCTCATATGTGGATGTTATTTAGGCTATTTAAATGTGTAATGATGGGTTCTTTTTATTTAAAAACAGCATCATATTGAAAAAAAAAATTAAAAAACATTTTAATCTAAGCTTATTATTTAATATGAACTTTCTCAGTTTAAACATTTCATTCATATTCACAACCATATTCAAATGTTTTAATAATGAATGAATAATGATTGATACATAACCTTAAGAATTTTGCCTTTAAGGTTAACTATACTGTACATGTGCAAATCTGATTTTGTAGAATAAGCCATCACGTATTATTAATTACACTTTTATGAAATAAGTATTTGTAAGTAAAAACCTTCCAACATTGCTTATTTGTTTTCCCCTCTCAGTTCAACGCTCAGTTATTATCATTTAATTCATACATTACTTAGCTTACATTAATATACTCACTTATAAGAAGTGAAAGTAAAAGTAAAGAGAAACTTCCATTATGATCTAGTAACGAAGACCTTAGGGGGAGCTGTAGTGATGTAAAAACTAGAATACATTTTATTTAGGAAAAGTAGTGGAGTAAAAGTGAAAGTTTCCAGAAATATAAATAACGAAATAAAGTAAAGAAAGGCTATGTGGAAATTGGTCTTAAAGCACAGTAACCAAGTAGGCTATATATGTACTTCGTTACATTACAACACTCTTTTGGATCCAGTTTTTTCTTCCCAGGTTTTTTTTATTTTATTTTTTTGCATTTAAACGGAACTGAGACTTCACAGTAGCTCTCAGATTTAAAAAAAAGCCAGACCACTGGAGGATCAAAATAAGACCTGTCCTCACACTTACAGCTGTATTATATATATATATATATATATATATATATATATATATATATATATATATATATATGTTCTCCACGCTGCAGCAACATGTAAAAGCCTATTGTTTTGGAGGCATTTCCCCCCCTCAACAACTGGCATTTTCTACCCCGCTCCTCTGAATTGAACACGCCAAAAGCCTTTTGATGCTTTCACGTTCGGTCGGAAATGTCGCAATTACGACGGAGCACTTCATTACCAAACAAAACCATGAAGAAAAACCTGAAAAAAATAAAAAAGAAACATAACTGAAGTTCTCTATGATGCTGTAGTTTGTTTTTAAATGTAGTGGTCGGACAGCAGCTAAAGAAGTCATTTTTTTTAAACACGTTCATTTAGGCTAAAAAAATAAAAAATAAAATCAGCCCTGGCAGTCTAACATTATGCACATATAGCCTAACATATTATGTAGGCTTAGATGCATTTGTAAAATAAATGAACAGGCATACAAATATGTCTATTTTGTCATGTTAAACCCATTAAACGGTTATCTCAATAAATAGACAGACAAAAAATCTTTTTCTATAGATATAGGCTATATGAGCAGACGGGCAGCACTTGAAAGCCACATTATTGAAGACTATTATTATTGCTCCTCCACCCCTCACTCTCTCTCTCTCTCTCTCTCTCTCTCTCTCTCTCTCTCTCTCTCTCTGCACAAACACATTCACCCCGCGGGCTCGCGGGGGCTTTTGGGAGCCTGTGGAGGGGCTAGGGTTAGGGTGATGAGGAAACGAGTTGATGTGCCCTGGAAGTAATTCTTTCACCCCCCACCCACCCCCCAAAAAAACACACACACATACACAAGGTGGGAGAAACGGGACCAGCAGCAGAAGCAGCACGGCTGGCAGCCTTTGACACGTGGGGACCCGGGGCCACATTCCTGCCGCAGGCTTTCTTCCTCCGGGCTGTCACTTGTTGCCGCTTTAGAATCAGAAAAAAAAAAAAAACGTGTATTGCCACAATAAGTTACACTTCGGCTATGTGGAATTTGCCTTGGTGAAAGGTGATCACACAGACAAACAAACACAGATAGGCTATTACACATTAATATGAAATAAACAATAAATAGGCCTACAGAAAAACAAATATATACTTACAAAATAACTGTTGCATAAGGGGAAAAGAGGCTGAATGGGTTGAGTGCAGAATTTAGAATGTATGGATGAATATAGCCTAGAGGATGAAGGTTAATGCAAAGTGTAGCAGAAATAAAAACACAGAAAATAAAAACTGATAATGATTGAAGTGCATGTTCTATGTTGTGTGATTAAAACATGTTTTTTTATGTTTATGTTTTGTAAAACATACATTTTATTGTGCACAAAACTAATATTAAGGTAACCCAAATATGTAAGAAAATCTCAGTATTCATTCACAGTCATACAAGATTTCTATTCTGTTAATGGGAGAGTTTTTTCTCACACTTTTTCGTTCTTAAAAAGTCTGTGAAGTCCGCTCATTAGAACTGTTTTTGTACAATTTCTTTCAAAGTCGGCTGCTAGAAACTATGAAAAAAATAAAAAAAATAAAAATAAAATTTCATTTAATATCGAGAAAATGAAGTGCTTATGTAGGAGCTGATGGGGGATCATGATGAGTAAAAACATGAATGCATTTTCACTTTTATTTGGTTTCAGAGGCGAGCGATGACGTCACAAAGCTTATAAAACAAATAAAGATTAGAAAAGTTTTTGGAAATATTCTTTTTTATATTTAACAACTGCAATACGCCTTAAAAGTATGTACATTGAAATATGATCAAATTGTAGACATTAGCGTATTAAACTTTGAATATTTAAGGCAACAATACGAAATTCATTAAAAAAAAAACTAAGGAATGCTATTATGTCATAGGCATATGTAAACACCGGCGCCGTTTGGCAATTATGAATGTAAGCTAAAGAAAATAGAAAAATGTATAGTTTTTTTTTCATAAGCCGAATCTAAAAAAAATGTCTAACGTGGACTGCAGGTGTATTAACTGGATCAAATGCTTGGGACTGGGAGGACTGGCTGCCCGAAAACCAGTAAGCTGTCCCTGCTTGTTAAAAAAAAGAAAAAAAAAAAAGAAAAAAGAAAAAAGTTTGTGAAAGTGGCCTGACGTCACACTCCCACAATGCTTACCGCCCCATAACTCCGCTGCAGCCTGAGGGGAGCCAGACACACTCTCAGGCCCCGAATATAGAAAAATTATCGGAAAAAAATCGGGAAAAATCATAAAAGAACAGATCGCGAGGAGAAAAGGACGCGGAGCGGTGAGCGTGGGCTCTCCCACGGCGGGTGTCTGGTCCGGTCCGGTCCGAGATGGAAGGTTACCGGCAGGGCTCCATGTGAAACTGACTAATGCGGTGCTGGAAACTTTTTGGTGGGTAAACTGCTCCTTTTTCCTCTCTACTAAGACCTCATCGTGCGGCTGCACGTCCTGATGTGTGCATGTGTGCCCCTTTTTTTGAAAACAACTTTTCCAACTTTCTAACTCTCGCTGACTGACACATCGACGTGCGCGACACTTGAATTGTTATATGAATGTGTTGTTAGTATCGCGTAATCGGACCTTGCGTGATTTCGCGTTTTTTTTTTTTTTTTTGTGGCAGCATGGACGGATCCGGGCTTTTTAATTTTTAATCACTCGGTCGTCTCGATTTTTTGTTTAGTTTTTTTTTTTTTTTTTTTTTTTTTTTTTTTTAGGGGTGGGGGGGTGGGGGGGGGGGGGGGGGGTCGATAGGCTTTAATATGCTATTCTGCAAAATGCGAATGAGTGAGGTTGTTTAACACGGTTGCACTTTGTCCAGCGGGCCAGAGCTGTTGACGTTTGATGTTCCTCCTCTGCATGTTTTCGGCGATCTGGTGAGTTTTTAAAAGTAATTTATCGGAACATTTATCAAGTGTGGCATGCCACTGCAGAGGAGAGATAGTGCGAACGTACCACGGCGTGTGTTGTATAGTTTGCGAGAGGAGGAAAAAAAAAAAGTCTGATTAAAAAGTTGCAGAAATGTGGAAGCTGTTTTCTATATGTGTGTGTGTGTGTGTGTGTGTGTGTGTGTGTGTGTGTGCATCATGCTGTTATACATTCCCTAAATGAGAACTTTTGTGTCTGATATTCCGGCGTCCCTTAAACACTTTTAACGCCATTGTTGCTGATTGAATGTAGGTTTGTCCCCTCCACGAGGTTTTCTACATGGCTTGTGTCATGTTTGTCGCTGCTCGGATGTTTTGTGTCTCTTCCCTCTGGTCTGTGTGTGTGCGCGCGCGCGTGCGCGCGCGTGTGTGTGCGTGGGTGCGAGAGTGTGCTTTTCTTTGGAAGCCGGTAAATAACAACCAAGACCCCTACCAACCCAAAAGAGGGGGTTGGGGGGGGAGGTCACAATGAGGGGGTTCCATTTAATGCACTTGTTATTGATCGCTGACTTTTCTGCAGGCTTCTACTCTTCCCTTTAAAAAAAATAAATATTTTATTTTAATTTTTTACTCTGTTGTCAGTCAGAAGTGTGGAAATAAGCAAACACTGTTGTTGAAGTAACACAAAGTAACTAATATCCTGCAGCAGACAATAAGAAAGAAATTACCGCTCCACTATCTTTTAGAGAGAGTGCATTGCATTGTGCTGTTGTTGCATCCTCTTATTCCTGCGATATTAAGGCGTTATTGTCACTTCAGTAACAATATATCATTTATTTCAAGGTAACTGTTGTTTCTTTTCCCGTTGAGCATGGAGATGCCCTTTTGTTGTATTTCAATGTTTTTTCATTACATCTGCTCTAAGCTTATAAGCAGACATCCTGTGGTTGTGCAGGAGTTCCAATTACTTACATACTACTTACTATATGTATGTAGATCTTCACAGCCAAACAGGGGAGACTCCACTAGGGCTAATGATTATTTTCATTGTCGTTTAAACTGCCAATTATTTCCTTGATTTATCGTTTAGTCCTATAAAATGTCCAAAAAAAGAAGAATACCTGTTTCATTTTCCTTAAGCCCAAGTTGAGGTCTTCACATAACTTGTTGTGTCCACTGGACAGACCAAACACCCCCCCCCTCCAACATTATTGATTTACTATCACATAAGACAAAGAAAAACAAGCTAGAACTATAGGGGTTGTTTGGTACTTTGGCCTGAAAAATGACTGAAAGAAATATTTGCTTTTCAAATGAGTTGTCGATTTCATTTCCTGTGGTTTGGCTGATTGATTAATCGACTAATTGCTCGGGCTCTACAGATTCCACCTGCACTGGCCTTCTCGTGGCTCAAATATACCCTTCCGAACATTAAGTGTCATTTTAGATAATAATAGAAGATTTGAAGTACAGATTGTAAAGAAAATAAACTTCTATGCCAGGTTTGAATGACACTCTGAAAAGAAAATGATTTACTGTAATTACCCTGATATGTTTAGAAGATTTAAGATAAAAAAAAAGATGCAGTCAGTGATTTAGTGTTATACATACAGTAAAAAGGCAGATTATTATATGGCTGCAACATGCAATGAAATACTTGAATATTAGAGCTGCAAAGATGAATCGATTAGTTGTCAACTATTGATATAATGGCCAACTATTGTGATAATCGATTAATTGTTTTGGGTAATGTTTTTTTAAGGATGAAAAGTTAAAATTCTCAGATTCCAGCTTCTTAAATGTGAATATTACTCCTCTGTGACAGCAAACTGAAAATATTTGAGTTGTGGACAAAACGAGACATTTGAGGACGTCATCTTGGGATCGGCATTTCTCATTTTATACAACAACAACTAATCGATAAATTGAGAACGTAATCGACAGATTGTCGACAATCAACCCTCCTGTTGTCCTTCGAAAAATGTCTATATTAGAAATTTGGGTTTCTTTTTTAACTAAATTGTCAAAAGAAATAACGCGCATGGACGCTCTTCACAAGTAAAATAAATAAATGATCAGGTCACGACTTTCATTGAATTTGGATTTTTTTTTTTTATTTTCTTTTAAAACGAACGTTGACAAAAGTGACAAAAATGTCGGAAAAAGCTTCAAAAACATGGGGGGAAAAACCAACAAAAACATCAAAAGCGCAGAAAAAAATCAACTAAAACATCGGAAAAAGTGACAAAAAAAGGCTTCAAAAACGTTGGGAAAAGTGACAAAAGTGTCGAAAAAGAAGAATAAAACAAAAAGGTTTTATGCATGTCTTCAGCTGTCTAGTGTAATAAAGGCCTAAAATGCCCAAAAAGTAATCTTAAAAAAAATACAAAACACAGCTTACACTAAAATTACAGCAGTATCACATGAGCAGCAGTTACTTTTAAAGCAGAAAGTAACTAAAGGGGATGACATTCTTCTAAGATCTGTTTTTCACAAGACAACCTAAGGGTTACAAAATGAATTATATAGTGCCAAAAGCTTTAAAAGTTCCTCAATACCTCAAAAAAGATAAATATCAAAGTCGCAGATCGATAAAGTCTGACAAGTGACTCGAGGTGGGGTCCCCCTCCACCCCCCTCCACTTCAAGAGACGAGCATGTTCCATCAAGGCCTCCAGCTACATAATAAGGAAATGGAAGTGAGTTTGTCACGAGACAATGGCTTTGTTGCTGCCAGTTCTCCGTGCAAGTTGAGACCCATGTGTTGGTGTTTGCTACCCCTCTCGCTATAACAACCCTGTTAGCGATGGATCCCCTTCATGGGCTTTAACAGATTTCATTTCCTCCAGAGAGACTTCTCAAAACGTTTGGTGCTATTAAGGTTTGTTGGCATTCTGGTACACCTGTTTTTAGATGACACACACGTACATACACGGCCTGTGTAATTGGTATTAATAATTCCATCAAACTTCCAAAAGCTCAGAGGGGAATTTGTGAACGGTTAGAGAATGAATTCATACCCGTGTGTACTGTATATTACAGTGACAGTTGATAGACAGAAAAGGGGGAGAGAGATGGGGGATGACACGCAGCAAAGGGCAGCAGGTCGGATTCGAACCTGCGCCACTGCAAAGGACTCAGTCTACATGAGGCAAACGCTCTTACTGGGTGAGCTAGACGTTGCCCTTTTGTCCTCTGTTTTTGTCGTTTCTTTTTGGACTGTTTACGCTTTTTTTCCCACTACCACTAACACCAACTTATTACCACTCCTCTTACATGTATTTTTTTGGGAATTCATGGTCAATAAACCTTGTTTATAGGAAATTATACCAATTTCTTTGAGTCAAAAAAGCAGGAATTATGAATTATTTTGGCTAATATTAGAGGAACATATGTTGATAGATGATCTCAGAAATGTCAATGTTTAGCCAGAATACTTTCAATAGTTTCACTTTTTTTTTCAAATGACTAAAATACTCAAAACTCAATGAAAGTAGGGATCATTAATTGGACTTGCGAAGAGCGTTGTATAGGGAACGTTCCATTTTACGTACCCATATTTCTGATATAGACATTTTGAAAATGGGAGGACAACAGGAGGGTTAATGAATATTTGACCAAAAAAAGTTGCAAGTAATCGCTTAACCCTTGTGTTGTCTTTGGGTCAGATTTGACCCGCTTTCAAAATGTCTATATCAGAAATATGGGTTTCTTTTTAACTACCTAATTGTAATTACCCCAAAAATAACACGGATGATTCCGTACAATGCACTTCGCAAGTACAACAAAAGATCGGATCTCTACTTTCATTGAATTTGGGGTGTTTTATTATTTTATTTTTAGCCTGGTTGACACCAGACCGTTCATTCGCAGCCCATTTCCAAAGGGGCGTCACCAACAGACGCCGCTCAAATGCCTCTGGCCGCAATTGGATAGTCCTTCAACCAATCAGACCAACGATCTGGGTGATGTAGCAGCGACAGCGGCATCAACGGGTTGCTGCGCTTCGGTGGCCAGCATGTTGAATGTAAACACAAAGCTGCTCGCTGTCGCCGCGCTATCGTCATCGTTTGGGGTGGCGATGGTGCAGTGGATGTGACACAGGCCTTTGGTGTGGGAGGTCTGCGTTCAATTCCCACTTCAATACATCAACAAATGTGTCCCTGAGCAAGGCACTTAATGCCTAGTTGCTCCAGAGGCGTGCAACTTCTGACATATATAGCAATTGTAAGTCACTTTGGATAAAAGTGTCAGCTAAATGACATGTAATGTCTAAAGCCTGCCCATAAACCTGCCTCAACGGTTGTGATTAGTGCCTTGATTTGGAAAAACTGTAAATGGGCTTGAATGGGCTCTTGGCCAGACTGAATGACTGATTTTCTGGAAGTTCGTCAGGTTTTCCCAGCCTCCATTTTTTTTAGCATCTGAATTTTTTTTTTGGAAATGTTTCGAAACAGTTATCCTGACTGAACGTTGACATATACCAGTCTGGGATCATCCTTCCTTTAACCCTTGTGTTGTCTTCCCGTCGACCATGCAGTTTTTAGTTTTTCTGAGTCTGGGTTTTCTGGGTTTTGGTCGTCTATACCCAACGTTTTTGAAGATTTTCTTTTTGGATTTTTTTTTTTTATTTTCTTTTAAACGAACATTGACAAAAGTGACAAAAATGTCGGAAAAAGCTTCAAAAACATGGGGGGAAAAACCAACAAAAACGTCAACTAAAACATCGGAAAAAGTGACAAAAATTTTCTTTTTCAACATTATTTCATCAATTATTTTTCTTTTAAATGCTATAAAATTGAATACAACACTCAAATTCAATGAAAGTAGTGAACTGGTTATTTATTTTACTTGTAAAGAGCGTTGAAGGGAACCATCCACTTTATTTCTTTTTGAAAATTTGGTTGAAAGACCCCCCTCCCCCCCCCCCCACTGATATAGATATAGATATAGAAACTTTTAGAAATTTGATCAAATTTGACCCAAGGATAAATCTGATCCCCGTTTAACATCAAAATATTCAGAACAAACTCAGCTTTCTGTATCGCGACGCCCAAATCTGTCCCAGAGCAACGTGTGAAGAGATAATTTGGCGCTAAAGCTGAAACGTTGATGTTTGCTTTTTGAAATTCTTCAAATCTCTTTTAGAAAACAAACCATAACTTATGATGTGTTGTACGAATTGTTTTGGGTCTTTAGGTTCACAAAGTAGTGTTAATATACGATAAAATATAGTAGATAAATGTCTGAAATTTTGTAGTATCGCTTTTTAAGTAGTTTTGTCAAACATCATTTGGACGCGCCGGTGCGTCTTTCTAAATAATTCATAATTTTTTTGCTTTTTTAACTCAAGGATTAGGTATCATTTCCTATAAATGAGGTTTAAATAAGTGTAAAACTAGTGGTAATAAGTTGGTGTTAGTGATGTTATACATGGTAGTGAAAGAAGTGTTAAACGTAAAAAAAGCTCCAAAAACATTGAAAAAAAAGCCAAAAGTGTCGAAAAAAAGTTCCAAAAATTTTCCAAAAAGTGTTGATTTTTAAATTTACAAGTGCATAGTCAAATGGAAGACAACACAAGGGTTAACAGTTTGCAAACTTACATTTACAATCTTTTTTTTTTTTCTTTATCTGTTAGTAATTATGTCCAGAATTCAAACAAAAAGAGTCCGTCCTATTTTTAGAATTTTTTTTTTTTTTTTCACAGTCACAGACTCCTGATGATTGGTGCATTCTTAGCTGCTCCGCTCTCCAAAATATTTTCTGCCGGGCCCATTGAGCCAGCTTCTTCTCATTAACTCCCATGCATTGCCTTGCATTACTTCCATGCCCCTGCGGTTGGAGGCAGCACGGTTCATGTTTGCCTTTGTGATTGAGTGAATGTGTTTGCCTGTGCGAGCTCGCTCACATGCCCCCTGTTTGCGAGAAGCTGGATGGTAGGTGTGCGCGTGCACATGTGCCTGATCTCATGGCGTTAGCTTGTGTGTGTTTGCGAGAGAGAGAGAGAGAGAGAGAGAGAGCGCTGTTTTCAAGCTGGAGGGAGGTCTTCTACTCTGAACCCCCCCCTCCACAATTCCTTGCGCTTCTGCGGGCAGCGGTGGTAGTGGCAGCCGCAGAGACGGTGACAGTGCTGGCGGCGGCGGCGGCAGCAACAGCAGGCTGATTTCCATGAGAAAAGAGCATCAGTTGGGTTAATGGGAGGGAGAGCCCTCTGAGGGGGCAAATGGTAGTTAATAACCAGGGAAGAATCGGAAAAGCTCTGATCCCTTTCTTTGTACTTCTTCACCTTCTAAAGGGCAGGGATGGGGTGGGTGTGTGGGTGCAGAGGAGATGGGGGACACCGGGTTCATGCTATAATGGATGTTGTTCACTGAGGGGGCTGCAATAAGATTGTACTATTTATTATTTTCTCCAGAAAGCCGGAGAAACAAAACGGGAGCCTGAGAACTGGAAGAAGAAGATATGTGTGTGTGCTTGTGCGTATGTGAGCCGTGCCGTTTGTGTATTTTTACTCGCGTGTACACATGTTTGCATTCATGTGTGTCCAGTGTTGTTGGATGAGCAGGGAAAGATTTATTTATTTGTGATATTTGAGTTTCACGCATTAGCTGCTGGTCATTCAGGGCGCTTTGAGAGGGGGATGGCTGGAGAGGAGGAGAGGCATACTGTGTGTGTGTCGGGTGTGGAAAGAACGGAAGAGTAAGCCATAGTCTTGTTTACTCATTATTTAATCAGATATGGACTGACTTTATTCATCATTTTGCCAGTTTAAGACTGTATTTTATTCAAGAAGAGTTATTATACATCTGCTTGTTTAACATTTGAGATAGAGGGATTATTTTGTTAAATGAAAAAAAGGGGTTTTGTAGAAAAAAGTTTATATTCCTCAGGGATAAGGAAAGCAAAGTATTAAAAAGGTATTGTTTTGGTATCAGTACTGCAACTCTGTGTTGAATATCAAAAAATGTACCCAGCTCTATCATACAATCTATACTCTGTTCTATCATAGCTTGGTGTGTTAAATTGTGTTTTTCTCCCATGGTGGAGTCCCTTAGTTCCTGTGGATGTTTGTCATCCCTGCAGCGTAGACTTTTATTTCAAGCTATATGCAACAAATGAAAAGTTAGAGGTTGTATATACAGTAAGGGCTGAAAATGGATTGATGATTTGTAATTGAAGTAGTGTCAAATCTCCCACAGTCTGCTTTACACTATAGCGCCAAATGGTTGTTAGACTCAAAGCGAGACTATGGAACTACGTAGTTAACTATGTCAAACAAAATGACAAATTCTTCCTCTTACAAATGGAAAGGAAAATTCATCCTCAATTCAGTACGCTTGAGTTTTGCTGTTACACACTTACTTATGCCTCATTTCCACTGCATGGTTCCGCTCGAGTCGACTCACTTTTGGTACCAGGTCCTTCTCCGTATTTTGTTTTCCACATCCCTCAGTGTAGGCGGGATTCTCAGATGATCGCAATAGCAACGCCGCGTGAAACTGTCGTGACATCATCTTCAATGCGACATGCGCTGGATCCTTTCATAGGCAAGTAAACAGAGAGTCTGCACTTTGTCAAATGTATGGCGTAGTGTACGACGTAGTGTACGACGTAGTGTACGACGTAGTGTGCGACGTAGTGTACGACGTAGTGTGCAATGTAGTGTGCGACGTTTTGTGCGACGTAGTGTACGGCATAGTTTTGCGGCCTGCCATTTAAAAAAAATCTGGGCCGACTGAACAGTTGCTGTCACTATTGACTAGGGATCGAACAATACTGTTTTTTCAGGGCCGATACCGATTATTAGTAGTTATTGAAACCGATAACTGATATTTGGAACCGATATGAATTTACAGTGAAAATGAAAATCTTTAAAGATTTTGGTTTATGTTACAAACTCCGATACAAAACTTTGTTTAAATGCATTAAGCAATTATTTAAGAAATTGGAAACTTCCAATATAATACCCAGTAACAGAGAGTCAGAGAGTGTTGTGGGCGGGACATTAAGTCAGACTCAGTGGGGAGTGAAAGCCAAGCAGAGGGACAGACACAGAGCTGTAGCCGAGCCAAAGTAGCTCACTTTTTAATTTATTAACTTTATCGGTTATCAGGCAAATAAAACGCCGATACAGATAATCTGCAAACTGCCGAAAAAAAAGGCCGATAATCGTTCTATCCCTACTATTGACAGTAGCTTGGCTATTTAAAAATGGCGGGTTTGTGTAGGATGTCCCGTGTCATGCTAGTTATGATTCTCCAATCAATGGTCTTCAATGTTTTAACTTTACACTTTTATAGTATCGGCTCAGTTCGCTTGGAACCTCGACCGAGGTGGTACCAAAAAAAGTACCAGACTATCCACAACTTTTGCTAATGGAAAACCTGTAAAAGAGCGAGTCAAGTCGTGTAGAGCTCCATGCAAGGGAAATTATTCATTTTTCTGGTTCAACCAGTAGCTTACGGTGGCTTGTTTTACATATTGCTTTGTAACGGACAGTACTGAATCATGGATGTATTTTATTAACTGGATACCGGATCCCAACATGCTCTTCAGTTCAGTTTAGGGCTGGGCGATATATCGATATTATATCGATATCGTGATATGAGACTAGATATCGTCTTAGATTTTGGATATCGTAATTTCGTGATATGACATAAGTGTCTTTTCCTGGTTTTAAAGGCTGCATTACAGTAAAGTGATGTACTTTTCTGAACTTACCAGACTGTTCTAGCTGTTCTATTATTTGCCTTTTTGCCACTTAGACATTATGTCCACATTACTGATGATTATTTATCTAAAATCTAAGCGTGAAGATATTTTGTTAAAGCACAAATTGTCAACCCTAGAATATCGGCGCAATATCGATATCGAGATATTTGGTCAAGAATATCGTGATATCTGATTTTCTCCATATCGCCCAGCCCTAGTTCAGTTGAGTTGCTCATTTGGCACAGGCGCCAACAAAGTTTTCTAAGCTTCAGGGTTTACTCACGTGATATGCGGCGGCCCTCTGAATATGCGCAGTTATGTTTCTCCCGCTCACTGAGGCCTCGCCCGCTAGTTCCTGCTCGGCCGAGAGACTTTACATTGTGGTGACGTCACTAGATGGAAGTAGTTAAAATATAAAGAGTTCATGGATTACAAATTCAGAATAGACCGAAAAGACTCATAAACCGACCTTGTTTGTAGTTTGAAGTGTCTTATCAACAGTTACAGACATGTCTTTTACAATGGTGGCCTATGGGGGATAATCCTTTTTGGGCTGCAGAAGGATTTTTCAATGCAATACCACGAGTGCCACTGAAAAAGAAATTGACTGGAAGGCTGAGCGCTCTTCCTGGTGGGCCTGTAGTGAATCCTTTTGCTGATGTGCATTTACCATTATCCCAATATTGCCAGGGGATTTGCTGCTATAGTCGGATATCGCTCTGATATCACCAGTATGCTTCGCTAATGTTGGCGAAGGTCAGCAATCGTTAACACATATTGCTCTGTAACTGACATAACCGTGTCGAATTTCTGATTTAATGACTCTTGAGTGTGAAAGTTCATTAACTCAAGGTCCACTTATGGTACTTGGTTTTTGAACCGCATCTCATGGTCTTCATCAGCGGTTGGATTTTGATGGATTTTCCTCAGTTGTCAGTTGCAGTTAAGGCTCAGGGGAAATCTACTATAAGGGCATTGAGTTAAGATTTTTTTGTCAGTTATTGACTCATCTCTACTTGTGCTACTGATATATATTTCAAAAAATAAATAATCGTCAGCTCGTAATTGCCGCTTACGGCCACAGTGTTAAACAGAAGTTAGGTAGGACTTCTTATAGGACTCAAAATGTACAGAGGAAGATGGGAAATTAAAGGCAACAGTTAACAAATTATTTGTTAATCAACAAAAACATGACTTATGTAACCATAAATACAAGGAACAAACCCAACACCAAAGTCACACTGAAACAGAGCAAAACACAAAATCATACCGATACATCCTAATAAACACAAGTACACAACGCATATCGTCACAACATGGTCTAACAACCTAAATAACATTAAAGGATAGAAAAAAACATTTGTCCATTTAAAAAAATGACTTCTTAGCGGACTTCAGCTTCAATAATAGTTTCCCAGCTTTCCAGATGCTTTTTAATGTCATCATTTGTATTTGAAATGAATTGATATGCAAGGAATTCACACCAGCCGCTTTAAAACTAAGTCTTTCCCAAACAAAACAATCAGATCAATAATTTTAAAAAAATCTGTTTTTTCTATGTGATCACAGAGAAAAGTTCTGGCTGAAAGCACAGCTTCATTGCATCACACATATTTTAAACCTCCCTCCCAAAAAGCAGAAACAACATGACAATACCAGAAAAGATGTAACGCTGACTCAGATTCCATAGAACAAAAACGACATCTGACTCAGCAATACCCCAAATCTTTAATACCCCAAAGGCAACAGTTTGTACTGATACATAAAATACACTATCACATTTTCACATAGGGCCACATCAAAGGAAAAAAAATAAGGAGGAAGATATTTTTTTAATTTAATTTGAATTTCGAGAATAAATTCAACATGACGAGAATAAAGTTGAACTATACCATTTTGAGAATAATGTCGAAATGTCGAGATTAAAGTTGAAATGTCGAGAATAAATTCAACTCCTTTATCACTTAATCACATTAGAGCGACTGTCCGCCATGCCAGCTGCCATGTATGCAACATCATAGATATGGGTTACATCCTTGGAGTGCCGCGCTCGCCTGAGCGCCACTCCTTCGGGATCAAACAAGTTGATCAATTGTCTTATTGTGTATTGTGATACAACATATCCTCTCTGTATTGCACGTAGGTGTAACCATGGATACCCTCGCATCTGTCCATTACGAGCTATTTCAGTTTGCAGGAATACGGCCACCTCTTCCAAGTTATGTGGTTTCTCCTTCTGAAGAGACGCAATTTTCGGCACAATCTCTTCAAAGTCCTAATACTTATCACCATATGAGCTAAAAGAGAAAGAGTTCATGCATTTCGTAGAATACTATAGGTAAAGTTAGTAGTTTGGTTTATTCTCAAAAGTCCGACTTGAAGTTTTTTCTCGACATGTCGACTTTATTCTCTAAAAAGTATTTCAACTTTATTCTCGTCATGTCGACTTTATTCTCAAAATGCAAAATAAATAAAACATCTTCCTCCTTAATTTTTTCCCCTTGATGTGGCCCTAATGCTCCGTCGTACTCTTTCACATTAAATAACAGGGTATTTTATTTGGGGATGAAGTCTAAGGGGGGGGGGGGGGAGGAAATCATGCACAAAACATCACTCTTTACCTCCTTTATAGTAAATGCAGCAGTGCATACATTTACTACATTTATTTGGCAGCCGTGTCAGAGAGAAGAATGATGCTTTGCTGTGTAATAGACTGATTGAAAACAGACGAATGCGCTGCGCAACACACACACACACACACACACACACACACACACACAAACAAACACACAGACAGAGACACACACACACTTACAAGCCTAATTAGGTTAAAAAAAAAAGACCCTTCACATTTTCATTTTATTATGCATAGGCAGAAAGTTAATATACTCACAAACACACACACACACACACACACACACACACACACACACATATACATACGCTCTCCTTTACTCACACTCTCGCGGAGGCTTTTTGGACCAGCACACATTCTGACGGGTCCTACAGTATGCCGGTCAGAAATAGTAAGAGGATGCTAGATGCTTGAACCACATACTGCCACTTTTCCTTGTGGATCCTTTTCTAGGAAGAGCGGGGCAGCTGTGGCTTTTCAGAACCTAGATCCATCCATCAACCAGCACCCATGGTTTATACCACACAACACACACACACACACACACACACACACACACACACACACACACACACACACACACACACACACACACACACACACACACACACACACACCCTCCCCTTCTCCCTCTTGGCTCCATTTCAATGTATCTTAATTTCTTTCCGTCCTCTTTTTTTCTTCTCTCTTTCTTCATCCCCTTTTCTCTCTCCTGCACTCTGTCCATCCATCCCTCTCTGTTTTGCCCTTCATCCATCCTTCTTTCTCCCAGACTGAGTTTACAGCCCCCAGGCCACTTCCGCCAGGCTGTCTGCGACAGATTTATTAATAGGTTTTTCTGTCTCTGCAGTAAACACAGCGTTGGTGAAGGGGTCGTCTCTCAGACACTGATAGACTTGTACTTAACCTTAGGCACCGACTGACTTGGGAATAGAGGAAAGCCTGTTGGTCTCAAAGATGATCTGCTGCCTGATGGAATCATTAAGGGACTGCTGGAAATAAACACAAAAAGTAGGAGAGAACAGAAAATACTCACAGTAAAAGAGCCAAAAAGATGAACAAATTTGGTTACATTTTACAGCTATTTTTGATTTTCCAAAAGTTGAGTTTGGTGAGGAGACAGGGCGGCAGACGGGATGTCACATCACAAATGTGATTAGGTGGATTTAATTATATGTGTTGCAAACACGCAGCCTGCTGATCCACTGTGATATACTTCTTAGGTGATAAAACAGTCCCACCACAAGGTCCGTTCAGTAGCTGTTTTGGAGCTTTCCTTGATTTCACTTGATCCTCATCAACAGATGGAGTTTGTTCAGTTGGATGGAATGGAATTGCAGATGTTGAATTTTTTTTTCCGAGCAGGACTTCTGGTCCGTCCTGAGTGATTTTGCAAAGACCAAATGCGTTGTTTCTATAGTGCTCATATTATGCTTTTTGGCTGTTTTGGCTGTTTCCCTTTCCTTTATTGTGTATACAACATAATCCGTTTTGTGCATATTATAGCTTTACAAAGGGAAAAAGTCCAAAGTCCACCCCAAAGGGACTTACCATCTCCAACAGAAAACACTCTTCACAAACTGCTCTAAACAGCTCTATTGTAGTCCAGCCTTTACTTCAGAGACGAACGTGGTCACTTTGGAACACACGTTATAATGCTCGCCTAGCTGCTAGCGCGGCACGCCCTCATACTCTGCTTCTGACTGGCTAGTAGTCCTTACCTAGGTACTGTCAGGGCACGCCCTCATACTCTGCTTCTGACTGGCTAGTAGTCCTTACCTAGGTACTGTCAGGGCACGCCCTCATACTCTGCTTCTGACTGGCTAGTAGTCCTTACCTAGGTACTGTCAGGGCACGCCCTCATACTCTGCTTCTGACTGGCTAGTAGTCCTTACCTAGCTACTGCGCATGTGTGACTCCCAACAAAGATGGAACAGAAGTGAGATGTCTCACTCTGTAGCTAAAATAGAGAGCTCAACACACAGGGTGAAAAGAGGAGCTGCAGCAAAGTGCAGTACAACAAAAAATATGGTGTTTTTTTTAAAGTTAAACCATGTAAACCTATTCTGATATAACCTCTAAATACAATTTTGAACCTGAAAATGAGCATAATATGAGCACTTTAAGTCCCTGTCCAAGTTGTGCCGACGGTGAGCGTCCGTTTCTCCTAGTTTTTGGGGTGTGTCATGCACTGTCGTCATGCGTCGGCCTTCGTCTGCTTTTTTTTTGGACTATTCAACAGTTTAAATCTAGAGTTGTCCACTTGCTATCAGATCACGCATGTTTATACCGTGTTTGAACAGGGCCTAAGCCCGGACCCCCTTTTAGTCGTCTTCTTCTTCTTCTTCTTCTTCTTCTTCTTCTTCTTCTTCTTCTTCTTCTTCTCAGCTGTAGCTAGCTAGCTAATTAAGCTAATAGCTCCATGAGGTGGGGACTTTTTTAATGCTTCAAGGTGACTAGTTTTAAAATGAAAATGTCTTAAATATTCACTTGATGGCTACTTAATTGTGCCAATAGACTGAGGCTATGCAGCATGTCCCGGGTAAAAAGTCAGCACCCCCACAGGTTGATGATCCATGAAGAAGACATGGAAATAAATAAACACATTATTATTATTATTATTATTATTATTATTATTATTATTATATTACCATATTGTTGTTTTATTGTGGTGCAGAGCTACACTGTAAAGCTTTGATGTAAATTTACAACTAAAATCTTACAGTATCTTACTATTTGAATATTATACACCAGTGGTTTCCAACCTTTTTTCCTTGGCGCCCCCCCTACTCATCTCTAAGAAAAGCTGAGCGCCCCCCCCCCCCTCCGAAACTGAAGTTGAGGTAACTCTCGAGATAGAGCCTTACTTTCTTTTTTGATACAGAGGAGTTATCAGCACTTTTACGTTTCTCCGCCATGTTTCATTCATAAAATAGTGATGCCGTGGATGCTAGCAGCTAGCAGCTGACCTGATGACAGCAGGGTCACAGCTTAAGAGGTCCCAGAGGTTTGGACTACTAAGTAGCCTGCCTACAATTTCAAGCGAGAACAAAAATATATAGTTTTTATAAAGACTTTTGTATACATTATATATTTTAGTGTATTATCATAATTTGTTTTACATGTGCAAATATTTTTTTTACCTCAACCTCAAACCAGATAAAGACTTGCGCCCCCCCAGTGATCTTTGCCGCCCCCCTGAGGGGTCCCCGGACCCCAGGTTGGGAACCACTGTTATACAGGATCATACTGTAAATGGCAATGCATTCTGGGAGAAAACAATTTTACAGCACTATTTGAGATTGTTACAGATTACAGATATTTACTGTTAATACCAATGCATCTTGGGAAAATAAAGGAAAAGGCGGGAATTACACGGCAGTATATTACTGTAAATTTGAAATAATACTGTAAGAAACTGTACGTCTATTTGCAGTTAAATAACTTAAACTTTAAAAACAATATGCATACTGTAAATACAGTAAAACAGCAGTTTACTTAAGTGTGTTACAAGTACGATAAGGGATTTGAGTGCTTATCTTAAATACTTGGAAAAGAAGACAGAAGTTCGATTTTGACTTTAAACGGTACAAGAGAAAAGGCTCTTAGAATGAAGATAACCAGTGTGTCTGACAAACGTAGCCCTATCTTGGGTAATGAGTTTAGTGCTGAGTGGAAAAAAAATCCCCAAAACCTAACAAAGAGCAGGGCAGAGCTGGTAACTTTACCCTAACTCTGATATAGTGGCATCCTTGACACAGTGGGGAAATACTAGCTGTCACACATTAGCTGTTTTTTTTTTTTTTTAATTTATACTTAACCTTTAACCCCACAAAACAATTACCTCTGCCAAGGAGGTTATGTTTTTGGTTTGGTTTGTTGGGTTGTATGTCTGCCGGATTACGTAAAAGCTTCTGGCCCGATTCTCATGATACTTGGTGGAAGGGTGTAGCATGGGAAGAACCCGTTACATTTTGGAGTGGATCCGAATCACGGAGCAGATAGGGACATAGTAGTAGATGTTCCACATCCGGGATTGCTCCGGTGCCGCCGGATATTTCGCCGGATGTCCGTCACCTTCCTCTCTCTTTGTGTTGGCATTCTATAAACTCTGGTGGATTTGTGAGGACTATGGTTAACTGCTCTTCAGATCTCTGCAGGGTAAATCCAGACAGCTAGCTAGACTATCTGTCCAATCTGAGTTTTCTGTTGCACGACTAAAAGAACTTCTGAACGTACACATGTTCCATTGGTTTAAAGAGCACGTTTTTCCCCCATCCCGGAATGCTGTGTTGAGTAGCCAGACCTTCCTCCACAGCGCTGTGGAGGAAGGTCTGGCAAAGCGAGACTAGGGGCATAGAGATGGATGTTTTTACAGCTTTTTTGTACTACTATGGTTTGATATTCATTTAATACTGATATCAGCAAGACCTTGCAATGGTAAAGCTGAAACCACCTAAATATTCTTTTATAATATTTTTGCTTTGATAAATGACTTAAAAGATTACTCATTAAAACTGTTGATTTATTTTCTCTCAGTTGATTATCTGAATGATTGTTTCAGCTCTAGTGTGTTTTTTGATATTTATATTTATTGAAGTATTACATTACATTACAACATTGCAGAGAGAGGACCGATGTAGAGGTGCAACGATGAATCGATTAGTTGTCAACTATTAAATTAATCGCCAACTATTTTGATAATCGATTAATTTTTATTAAAAAAAAAAAGATTTCTCTGATTCCAGCTTGTTAAATGTGAATATATTCTAGTTTCTTCTCTCCTTTGTGACAGTGAACTGAATATATTTGAGTTTTGGACAAAACAAGACATTTGAGGACGTCATCTTAGGTTTTGGGAAACACTGATCCACATTTTTTACCATGTTTTTACATTTTTATAGATCAAACAACTAATCGATTAATCGAGAAAATAATCAACAGATTAATCGACTATGAAAATAATCGTTAGTTGCAGCCCTAGACCGATGCATGCCAAAGTGTTGAGATTCAACACGTGACTCAGCACAGAGTTGTGTGTGTGTGTGTGTGTGTGTGTGTGTGTTAGCTGCACAGTAATATCTGGAATATGGACCCGTTATCCAGCCCAGGCTAGAGATGCCGATTAGTGAGTCAGCGAATGAGACGAAAGCTGATCCATGCGGAGAGAGCAGGAGAGTAACTCCTGACTCACACACCCACCCATACAGCTACAGTAGTAGTGACAGATGACTCCTGATTCATACGCAGGAGTCAGTAAGAGTAGGGGCCTCACTTTAAGGTTCAACATTGGGGAAGGGGGTGGGGGGGTGAGATCTGAGCATATCAAACACTTCATTTCCTGCATTCTGATGAATTTTCCTGCAACAATTTGTGCCTTTTCTGCATCAATTTATGGTGCAAATGTATTTAATTATGTAAAGGAAATTATCATTAGATATTTGGGGCACTGGCCAGTTTTGATTAAATTAAATTACGCCGATGCTTAAAAGACTTTGTTGACTGAAGCTTTATTTCAGAGCTCACCCTACACTCTAACAGCGAAAACACACCGGCGCGTGTCGCGTATAGCCCGCGTAGAGTAGATACGTGCCTGATCCCGCCCCTGGTCATTCATACCAGACGCGTATTGACCGGCACGCGTACGTGCCGGTCACAAAGCGATCCTTCTCCTCTCTCTCTCTCTCTTTCTCTCCGATAGAAAGAGACAGTTTGAGTGGGGAAAACTGTGGTTATTGTAGCCTGTGTGTGTGTGTGTGTGTGTGTGTGTGTGTGAGACTCTTGCTGTCCGTCCGTCGGTCTCTCCCTCCGTGGGCCTGATCGCCTGTCTCGCTGTGAGAAGTCAAGACAGCCCAAATCACCATGAACCTATAGGTGTTTTATTTTGAAATGGGTATTATTTCTGTAAAGTATCCGGCTCCACTGTGGTCTTCCTGTATGTGATTAGCTGCCTGGCTTGACACATTCGCTCGCGTCTCGCGCAAGAAACAGAGGAGACGCCGAAACGATCGCTGCAGCTACGTGCCCGGTATGAGCAGACTGATTGGATAACATGGGCGCTTAAATAAAAATAGCTGCGCAACGCGGGTATACACTTACACGCCCGGCGTGTTTTCACAAGAAATAAATCCGTAAAAATTACAGAAAAAGTACTCGCAGATCATTACCTGGACCTTGTCCCATAACTTAAAACCAAATTGTGTGCATGTATCTACAGTACAACTTATTTACAACTCTCTCATACAAAGCAGCTCAGTTACTAAACTTCTGAAATTAAATCTGTTCTTGAATTAATTTAAAGCTGTTATTTTTTTTCTTTTTTACACTTTGACCCTATGCCGCTTTTTTAAACTCTTTTAAACACTTTTTTGGCACGTTTGACTCTCGCTTTTCTGGTTAATAATTTACGATAATGCCGTTGTGAATAGCTACGTAAACTATACGTTAATAACTACGTTAGTTGTCAGAGCACAGATAAGTGTCCCATAACGCAATTGGAAATGCAAATAAACAGAAATACAACTGTGAATCACATTCCATGGGCAATTTCTATTAAATTATACAGACATAACAACTGTTAATACACCGATCTTTCTTAGAGCGTATGTATTAGAAGCAGGGTGAAAGTGGGAGAAAGCGGACTGTAGCCACAGAGTCTGATGACACATCCCCTCTTCCTTCCTCTGAAGTGATTTTTAATAACACCTCCAGCACCCCGCCCTTCTCAACAATCCCTTACTCACTGAGAAATGCCAAGCAAAATCTCCAAACTCCCTCGGTAGAGACAAAAGAAGTCAGTGTTCACTGACTGAGATGCCTCTGGAAAAATGGGAAGTGAAAATTAGAGTTATTAATAATTAGGGCTGGGTTAAAATAATTGATTCTCCAATTACAATCAGGCTTTGTTTAAGTGATTTGTTGTCAATTCATAAAATCCAGTAATCAATCTTTTAATATATGCCTTTTTTTTCGATGGATGTATAAGTAAAAAGTACTTTAAACGGGCGCCTGGGTAGCTCACCTGGTAGAGCGCGCGCCCATATATAAAAGTTCACGCCTTGACACAGTGGCCGCAGTTTTGACTCCGCCCTACGCCCCCCCCCTCCCCTTTCATGTCGTCAGCTGTCCTATACAAATAAAGGCCTAAAATGCCCAAAAAATTATCTTTTTTTTTTTTTAAAAGTACTTTAACTTTTTTTTAATGTAAACATTAACCTGGTGCGTACATTTGAGGTTTTCTTTTTGCTTGTACAATTTACAAAAAGTTCTCTGAGAATCTCTTTTATATCCAAGCAAAATTGGTATTGTAACCAAGGGCGTAACTTTGGGTACAACAAAAACATTAAAAGAAGCGATCAAAAACGTTGGAAAGAACCAAAAATGTTCAAAGAAAACCTTGACAGAGGCGACAAAATGGTCAAGAAAACACCGTTTTGATTATTGGGGGTGTTTTAAGTTACACCTATGATTGTATGATATGTATGATATATCAGTGCTCATGTCGGTGTCAGCAGTTTTAACCCAGTGGTTTATTTTCTTATCTGATTCCAGGCGGGTTTGAAAGCTTTACTGCAGCAACAACCTCGTTAACACCAGGATGCTCACACTCCTTTTTCATCCTTCATCACCTGTTAGCTTCTCTGCTTTTTCCTCCCGCTCTAACTTGTTCATCAACCTGGTTACTGCGGTCCTCTGCCCCCCCCACCACAGTTCTCACTCTTAATGCTGCCGTGTTTTGATCAGTTGCTGAGCTCCCTCTCCTCTCCCCCTCACAGCGCATTTCCCCGTCTCCCCTCTTTTCTCAAGCATACTTCTCCTTCTCATTATTTCCTTCAAGTATACTCCTCTGTGCCATTCTCTTCTCAGAGCTTTGAATTTTCTCCTTGCTCTCTCTCCTCTCTCTCTCTCTCTCTCTCTCTCTCTCTCTCTCTCTCTCTCTCTCTCTCTCTCTCTCTCTCTCTCTCTCTCGCTATTTCTTTCCCTGCAACCACTTACCAAATTAAGCCCCTCACCCACTCAGATGCATTCCATCAGCTTCATAAACACACACACACACACACACACACACACACACACACACACGTTGTACCGAACATGTAATGGTACTCAGAGGGACTTCCTCGTCTTTCCTCACATCTCTCTATTTCTATCTATTCTCTGCCCCCCCCCCCTCTCTCTCTCTCTCTCTCTCTCTTTCTCTCTCTCTCTCTCTCTCTCTCTCTCTCTCTTTCCGCTCAAAGTCTTGGGCGGCCAACAACAAGTTGGAAAAATGAAAGTGGGGTGACAACTGCGAGTCCCCTCTCTGCGTCCCCTCCAGGGCCAGTGTGAAGTTTTCAGTTTGATTGAAGGCCTCTTTTCTGTGGTGTGCGGTGTGAAAGCTGTCCTAATTGAATGATAAAGTGCCCCGAGATGGAGTCCAGTGAATAGCCAACAATGGCCAGCCTGTGTGTGGTAGCGGGATTTTGGTTCACATCCAGCCTCTGCCTCTCTACCCCGAGAGGGGGCCTATTATAACACTCTCTGCTGGACTCGGTCACGTGACGCTGCCTCGCTCCCCTCCCCTCCCCTCCCCTCCCCTCCCTATTCGCCCCCCCTCCCCTCTCCTATCTCCCCCGCCCCACTGTGGCCTGGCCAATCCGGTCACATCATCGGCCTCTTATTCACTCTGCCGCTTTGGTTGGATGGTCTCATTTTGCCAGCGAGTGACTTTCAGTAGCAGCTATCTGTGTGTGTGTGTGTGTGTGTGTGTGTGTGTGTGTGTGTGTGTGTGTGTGTGTGTCTGTGTGTGTGTATACATATCTATTAAATCAAAGTGCCCTCAGCTCTGTGAGTCCATCCACTGCTCCCAGGAAGGTGACGTGTGCATAAATAAAGAACGAATTTGAAATCATCAGTTTCCAAATTAAATTTCTGGCTTGTGAACCATTGAAACAAAGCCATGTCTACTTGTGTTTTTGTGAAAAATGAGCTCTGAGTAGTCCACCCCAAAGAGTGTTTTCATTTCTCAGAGTTTGAGAAGTTTTTAGGGCTATGAAGAAGGCAAAGTATCCCAGATTTCACAAAAAAAAAGTTCTGAAAATAAAACATGAGTGGATTACTTTTTACAGGCTTTAAACAGTTAAGTTGCGTTTGTCCTTGTTTTTTTAAAAGGACTGCACAGAGGTTTTGAGCAGGTAATATGGAAGAAAAGTGAGTTTGGTGTGGCGCAATATGTATTGTAAGGTATTTCTGTTTAAAGGTGCAAAATACGGAAGGAAGGAATCAAAATTCATTCACATACCCTCTGAACCTGATTTATCAGCGCAGACCGACGACTGCAGCAGGAAACTGAGTCTGAAATGTAAAGCAGGTTTCAAATCTGCTGCACTAATTTATCAAACACAGAGGGAGAGACAGCAGAGAGACACACAAAATCATAAACTTCCTTTACAGTCGCTCCCAGTTGAGCACCACAAGACAAAAGAGCAGCAACAGTACTGCCACGACTTTACCTTTCTGTTCCTGTCTCTAGTCCAGTGATTACTGATTAAACAGGCCATTAGTTTATATATATATATATATATATATATATATATATATATATATATATATATATATATATATATATATATATATATATATATATATATATATATAAAACGTTTTGAAGAGTTTTAAAGTGTTACCAGAAATCTCCCAAATAGTTTTTTTCTAACTCATTCAATCATAGAGTTGGGAACCAAATTCAATACATTTTAGTCACCGACCGAATTGCCTCTAATGTGTCTAGTATCGAAAAATGCCTCGTCATTCAATACCCAGTTTCAATACCTAAGGAGTCAATCTCAGCAGCGCCAGGGAGCCAATCAGCATGCAGCATGCTATGCCAAGATCTAATAATGTTTGTGATTGGCTGGCTAACATTTTCCAGCTCCTACATTTTCAGTAGGAGCTGGAAAATAAATTAAAAGATTTGTGCCGTAATGTGCAATGTTGTCATTTCTTTTTGTTTTACAAAATCTGTATCGGAGAAATGGGGGGTTGTCCCGCAGAGAGTGGTGTCAGTAGGCACAGAGCGGCCGAGGATGGCTGTGGAGTAAGGAGTTGTGGTACGGATGCTGAGCAATCTGTTAACTATTTCACCCTCCATCTGAAACCTAAACCTTTCTCAGAGAAAGACAGAGCGTCTTACAGAGCTCCTTACATCCCCCCCCCGCGCTCGCACGCACTTTCACTGCATACACACATTTAAAGTGTTGGAGAGGTAGTGAGGTGGAAGACCACCCTCTGGCATCCCAGTCATTCAAAAGAGTGTGTGTTTTTATCTCTGGGGGCTGGAAGAAAGGAGAAGGAAAGTGCTGTGTTAAAATGTGTTAATAAATAACTCCTGAGCTCAACACTCTCTCTGCACAGACTCCCTGTCAATTCCTTACTCCATTTTTTTCTTTCTTACACCTTTCTCTCTCTTAGTTTGCGTCGTATATAGCGATGTTCCAATACCAGTAACGGAAAAGCCTCCGATACCGTCTTAAATCCCCGTATCAGTATCAGAAATTACTGGACTATATGCACCAATCTGATACCAAGTAATTTAGCCCCAAAGAAAATTGGCTTTCAAGTAGTTTTTTATGTTATTTTTACCGTTATGACTGACTGTCAAACTGGATAATAAAAAAAAGTTCTGTGGCGTTCATTGTTTGTGTTTGTTCATGTTTCACAAAGAGTTTAACCTGAGCCAGGCTGAACAACAATGACAGAAATCATATCACATTCATACGGGGATAGTATAGTATACAGTTGTTAAAACATACCTCGTGTTAATACTACTACGGCGTTTCCGAGCTCCTAAAACGATGACTTCTTGAAACGCTGCTGACCCCATTTTGGTTTGAAAACTTCAGGGTAGCGTTGTAGTCTGCAGGGGCACAAACGGAGACCTTTGGAAACAAAAATTAAGTGGCAGTTATTTGGAAAGGTTTACAACTCATTAATCTACTGTATATCCACGACGTTCCACTTCCAGGATTGTTGACAGAAATTCTGCCGGATGTGCCTCTTTTTCGGCTGGATGTCCGTCACCTTCCGCTTTCTTTGTGTTGGCATTATTCTAAACTCTTTTTATGATTCATGAGGATTATGGTTAACTGCTCCTCAGATCTCTGCAGGGTAAATCCAGACAGCTAGCTAGACTATCTGTCCAATCTGAGTTTTCTGTTGCACGACAAAAACAACTTCTGAACGTACACATGTTCCACCAAAACAAGTTTCTTCCCGAGGCTATTTTGCAGAGGCATTGTTGCAAGACGATTGTGATTGGTTTAAAGAAATGCCAGTAAACCAGAGCACGTTTTTCTCCCTTCCCAAAATGCTGTGTGGACTAGCCAGACCCTCCTCCGCAGCACTGTCTGGCAATGCAAGACTAATTTGGAAAGGGTCTACAACTCATTAATAGATACTAGAGCTGAAACTAGATTCTACTATTTCGATACCTTAACTGTGAGCAGCTTCAGATACAAATTCCTGACACTGTCTGGAACTCATTTGGATCATTTTTTATGTAAGGTAACATGAGGCCAGGGCTGCTGTGGCACTTAAAACTGAGTTGGCAGGCTGCCTGCTGACACTTGCTGTAATGAATGTAGCAGAAAGCGGAAACAGAATTACATTGACATAGAAAGGTGATTTAATGTGGATCGGCCCGAATAAGGTCAGTAAAGTAGCATCAGATTGGTACTGAAGCTGAAGCAATGAGTTGATTAATCTATGAGTTGATTATTATTATTATTATTATTATTATTATTATTATTATTAACCAGCATTATTTTGTAAAAATTCCATCTTTTATAAGCAAAACTTAGCTGGTTGTCATATATGTGTATATATATATAATAATAAACTCAAAAATCTAAAAAAACAACAAGCAATTTGAATTTGTAGCTCTGGGAATTTACAATAGTCTTTTTTCATACTATTATTACTATTTTACGATCCATTTTTTATTGATATATATACATAAATCATATAAGATGAGGTTACACATTGAGGGATCATTAATAAAGCATGTTCACAAATGTACATGTAATGTACATACATATAAAACTAGCGGTCAACTACATGAGAAAACAATAAAACAAAACACATAACAGAATAGATGATTAAAGTAATTTTATGCAACTATTTGGTGAGTGAAATACGTTCTGTGTATGAAAACATTTTTATTTTCTGACATTGTATATAAGAAATTATTAATCAAGAAAATAATGGACAGGTTAATTGATGATGAAAATAATCATTAGTAGGTACCTGTAGGTAGGGCTGCTAGATTATGGGGAAAAAAAAATGTTTTGGTCAATATTGAAATTGCGTTTATTTAAAACGATTTCTTTTTGACTTTTGGAAAGATGTTGCAAATATTGAAATTAAAAAAATTGCGAAACAGCGAAACAAATCAACAGTGAAAACCAACTTGAACTGTGAAATTTCCCCTGAATACTTTTCCCTATTGATTTTTTTCCCCCTCCCATTCACACAAGACAAAATAAGAGTTTATTTGCAAAAACATAATGTGCAAAATAATCGTACTCTGTTTTTGTGACCATTAGAAGCCAAAATTTTAATCGCGATTCAAATTTCAATTAATTACACAGCCCTACCTGTACGCTTGCTTCCCCAATTTGTACAGCACACCTACTGTAGGCCCTAGTTTTCTAGGTGTCCCAGACTGAGCGGCCCACCTCTGATCTGTTACCCAACAGGTAGTCTATATCCACGGCGTTCCACTTCTGGGATTGCTCCGTTGCCGCTGGAAATTCCGCCGTATGTCCTTCGTTTTCGGTCCGAATGTCCGTTATCTTCCACTTTCTTTGTGTTGGCGTTCTAAACTCCGGTGGATTTATAGGGCTATGGTTGACTGCTGTGATGGGAACTTATTAGGTCACAAATTCTTTTCTTCCAATAAGGATGACAAAGATGTTATTTGTCCCGCCCTAACAGGTGCAACAACACTAACAATGGACTCAGGAAGATGTCAATCACTCAGTCTAACCACACCCACACAGTCCTGGAAAAGGTCCAATCAGCCACATTAATAATAATAATACATTCTATTTATGGGCGCCTTTCATAGCACTCAGGGACACCTTACATTTAAAAAGGCAAATATAATTAAATCAAATCAAACACATTCAAAAGATTGACATATAAATTCAAAGAAAGCAATCTATCCATGATTTTGATGGAGAGTGGAGTCATTTGGGGTAGGCCTTTCGGAATAGGTGGGTTTGAGGGAGGTTTTAAAGGTGGGTAGAGACTCTATCGTACGGATGGCTAGAGGGAGGGAGTTCCAAAGGCGAGGAGCAGAATGGCTGAAGGCTCTAACCCCCATTGTGGACAGGCGGGCAGAAGGAATGAAAAGCAGTGAGGAAGAGGAGGATCGGAGAGTTTCGGGATGGAGTGTAGGGCTGAAGGAGTTCAGAGAGGTATGGAGGAGTGAGATTATGGAGGGCTTTGAAGGTGAGAATTTTAAAGTCAATACGGTAATGGACAGGGAGCCAGTGCAGTTGTTTTGGTGGGAGTGGAGTAATGTGTTCAGTTGCTGGGGTTCTGGTGATAATACGGGCAGTGGCGTTTTTGAAATTAACTAGAAACTTTTAATGGCTTTTAAAGAAATGCCATTAAACCAGAGCACGTTGTTCTCCCATCTCAAAATGTTGTGTGGACTAACCAGACCCTCCTCCGTAGCGCCGTGGAGGAAGGTCTGGCAATGCGAGACTAGTGACCATTAGAAGCCAAAATCGTAATCGGGATTAAGATTTCAATTAATTACACAGCCGTACCTGTACGCTTGCTTCCCCAATTTGTATAGCACACCTACTGTAGGCCCTACTTTTGTAGCTTCCCCTCCTCCTGTGTCCCAGACGGAGCGGCCCACCTCTGATCTGTTACCCAATAGGTATACTGTTCTGCTTCAATACAAAGACTCATCTGTGAGCTCTGGCACTGGAGACTCGCTCCATAACATTGCAGAGCAACAACGGGTTAAGGTGAAGCTGTGCTTGTTTTAATACGATCGAGTCAGACTTGTGGCTTTTTTGTGTGTGCAAAAAGGTGATTTTTGAGTCTGTTTTGAACTCAAATGCCCTGCATGTGCATCAGCTGCTGCTGTTTTGAACATCTGTGTTATCTGGCCTTCTCAGTCTTTTTTTTTCTTCTCTGTCAGCTGGTTGCTTTCTCTTCTCTTTTCATCTCGTTCTTGTTATGTTCCCTCGCTCTCTATCTCTCTCTCTCTCTCTCTCTCTCTCTCTCTCCTTTCCCTCCTGCCTGTTTGTCACTCGGCTGTCATCTGCCTGACGCTGCCGGCAGCCTCCGGTTCTAAGAACGTGATCAAGTTTCAAAAAAAAATCCAAGGAATGCAAACTGCCCACTGCCCATTTTTCAAGGTCCTGTTAATGCAAGAATGTTATTTTTACAAGTCTCTACCTTTAACCCCCCCCCCCCCCCCCCCCTTCCTGCAAAACACACACACACACACACACACACACACACACACACACACACACACACACACACACACACACACACACACACACTCTGCTTTCCTCCTATCCCCTTCCATTACCCTGGACATTGTTTAAAAATACACATGGAGAACGGATGGGAGTGGGGTTGAGTGTGTGTGTGTGTGTGTGTGTGTGTGTGTGTGGGGGGGGGGGGGCAATCGGCAAACAAGAAACAAAACCGAGGGAAATTAGCAGTAGAAAGAGAGGGGTAAGGTGAGAGAGAACGTGGAAAAGGCTGTGGGATCTATTGAAACCTGTAGATTTCTGTAAACAAAAGCCCTTGTAACAATGCCTGTTGTTTTAAGCTGAGCTGACGTTGCCAAACTTAGAGATTGTTTGTTGCTGACCACATCTGAATCAGAGAGAGCCAGTGGCAGCCCAGGAAACAAAAGTGTCAGAGTCCCAGCGGCTGGATGGACTGGCTCAGACCACAGGCCGCATGCGTTTCAATCAGAGCAACTGAATAATCACTGTGTGTTTATGGGTCTGTATGCTTGTCTTTCATCAAATTATTGTTGTGATAGCTGTCAAATGTAGAGCTGCAAAGATTCATCGATTAGTTGTCAACTATTAAATTAATCGCCAACTATTTTGATAATCGGTTTGAGTCGTTTGTTATGAAAAAAGTAAAAAAGTATAAAATTCTCTGATTCCAGCTTCTTAAATGTGAATATATTTGTGAGAATGTTTCTTCTCTCATCTTTGACAGTAAACTGAGTATCTTTAAGTTGTGGACAAAACAAGACATTTAAGGATGTCAGCATGGGATTTGGAAAACACTGATCAACACTTTTCACCATTTTTTGACATTTTATGGACCAAACAACTAATGGATTAATCAAGAAAATAATTGACAATGAAAGTAATCGTTAGTTGCAGCCCTATTTGAATGCATTCACTAGATCTAACCTACCTGTCATTCTTTTTTTTTTAGTGCTGCCTTTAATATTTAATTCAATGTTCAACTTGTTCAGTTACAGAATGTTGGAAATGAATACAGAAAGCAGCAGAAAGACAGAACTGAGTCCACTTTAATATGTGTTTATGTATTGCAAGTAATATGGTTATCGCAAAGGCGTAACTTTGGGTTCAACATTGGGGGGGTTGAGATCTCCAACTATCCAGGGAGGTCCCGGGACTTGTGTGCTTGTATTTAAAAAGTGCGCAATAAACATTGAAAAAATTGTCGGAAAAAACTCAAGAACTCGAAAAAGAGACAAAAAAGCAAAAGACAAAACATTTCAGAAAAAGCGACAAAAACTAAAGACTAGAAAAAAGACTAGAAAAAAAAATCTGAAAAAGGCGACAAAAATTGTCAAAAAAAACCCCCAAAAACGCGACAAAAACTTCGGAAAATTTGTCAAAAAAAAACTTGAAAAACACAACAAAAACACAACAAAAAGTGTTCAAAAATAGCTTGAAAAAAGTGACAAAAGACTATACAAAAAAATTAAAAAAGGCGACAAACGCGTCAAAAAATAGGTTGTAATCCCCCAGCCACCCCCCTGCCCCCGGGATGGGTTCTCGGGATATTCAACAACGCTTTTGCATAATTGCCTCATATCATGCAGCACCAGCGTGGTTGTATTTAAGGAAGGAGGCCACTGGTTGTAAAAGTGTGCATGTTTGTTGTGTTAGCAAAGGCTATGCTCTTTAAACATGTTGGAGAGAAGGAGGGTGGAGGGGGGGGGGGGGGGGGGGGGGGGGTGAGTGGGCGGGGGGCGATTGGCGTGACGCCCACTGGCACTGTGCCCACATCTCCGGCTGCTGTGGAGCTCCGTGTCACAGCCAGGATTCCCTGCCAGAAGGGCTTTCCCCAGAATCACCTCTGCACACACACACACACACACACACACACACACACACACACACACACACACACACACACACACACACACACATATCATAAATATCATCTGTTGTGTGCATGGAAGTACATAAGTACAATACTACTGTAAGTACAATATTGAGGTACTCGAGTATTTCTATTTTATACTTCTATTTGTGAGAAATATTGTACTTTTTACTACATTTATCTGACAGTTATACTAATCTAATCTTAAATTTTACATAGTAAACATAAGATCATTGTTAGCATATAAACAATAACATCAAGTTGATCTCATGTAAGATTTTAATCTTACAGTAAACAGGTGCTGCTGATAATACTTCTATAAGACTTGTATTCCTACTTCAACCGGAAAGCAAAGAATCTAACTATTACCCATTAATGTTACACCTAAAAAGATCATTTTACACATAAACTGAAACATTTTACATATGATGTGAAACTTCCATTACATGTAATGTGATAAAATACTTATTTTCTTAGTTTTTTTTTAACGTTTTGAAAATTTTATTAAAAAAAACATGTTTTCAACTTTACACTATCCAAGTTCACCAAAAAACTGTGTCCAAAACCTGCCAGTCTAGTTTAGCTTTGTGTTGATTAATAAATGCAAACAATGGACAGAAAATGGAACAATGTCTGTTGTAGGGTTGGGTAATATATCGATATTATATCTACATCAATATATAAGGCTAGATATTGTCTTACATTTTGGATATCGTAACATCGTGATATGACACAAGCAGGGCATGGACTTAACACCCGACCACCTGCCAAATGCGGGTGAATTTTGCAATTGGCTGGTAACACTGTCAATCTACCGGCCACATTGGCAATGGCCAATGAGAATTGAGTGATTCAGACGCGTAACTATCGGTAAGCAGGGTACGCGGTTGCTTACGGGCCTGGTCCAATCAGGGGCCCGCATCACTGAAAGACATTGATTGACAGCCGGGGCCCCCTATCGCATTTTCATTACTCACACAATCCCAGCAGTCCCACGTGCAGCCACTGACCAAGCGGGAGTGAGAACGGGTAAAATAAATTTCCTTGTTTCTGTTATGAAGACGAGACGTGTGTGTGACTCGAACATCTCACATTTACCAACAAAACGTACAGCGAAAGACCGTGCTAAACATCAATGTACGCTGTAACGATTTTTCACTCTAAAGTCGCTGAAAGCTGCTGCTGTTTCAATCCTGTCGGCTCTCTGAAGCGGGCGGGGCTGCTGCTCCGTTTCCCCCGCGACTGACGCGCACACACACAAACACACAATCACACGGTGGATGCAGCAAAAAACGCAGATGAGACGTACAGGATGACCTAAATTGAGGACAGCTACGCTCATTATTGTAAGTGTAATGATAAGTTAAAGTCCATTAAGTACTTTATCAAACCGTATGAATGAGTGTCCCTGGGCAGGTTAGGAAATTAACAATGTCAAGATCAACAAGCCATTGACAATGACAGATATTTTCATTTTTGATTCATTCAATAAATTATTATTTAGTCATCTCATCTCTTATATGCAGTGGCGTAACGAGCCAACCGGGCCCCTATGCAGGATTATCAAGGCGGGCCCCCCTACTACAGCACGTGATGACGGCGCAATGTCCACGAGTAGGCTACCATCAATAGGACAGGATAGGATCATAGAGACACAGCAATTCCTGTTTTTCACCTTTTATGAGGCAAAAAAAAAAAAAAACTGGCTGGTAAAAAGTCACTGTGGCAGGTGAATTTAAAAATCCGCCTGCCACTGTAGAGGTGGGAATCACCACGGGCCTCACGATACGATATCATCACGATATTTATGTCACAATACGATATTATTTTGCGATTTTAAACATATTGCAATATTCTGCGATGTATTCCAATTTATTACCTTTTTTCCTACTTCAGATTTTTCCCAAATTTCAAATTATGTCCCCAAAAAGAAACTTTGTCAACATCTGTTTTATCTAAAAAGATACATTTCTCTGTTTGCTCATCTCACTTCAATTTTATTGCTGCAAAATGGGATTGTCAAGCAGACAAACTGACCAACACATATATAATAAAAGATCAATATTTGGCATCTGTGTATCGATACAGTATTGCCACGGAAAATATCGCGATACTATGCTGTATCGATTTCACCCCCACCCCTACTAGTCTGTTGTCGGACAAAATCAACATTTTGAATTGGTTTTCGAGTGATAAATGTTTATCTCTTGGAACAACTTTGACACACACCTGCACACACAGCCTTCTCCCCATCATTTCTCAGAGAATGCCCAAGCCAGCGTATTGATGATGATGGGTGGTTGCTGAAAGAGATTGTTCAAAGTACAACCACCCTCAACTGCGTTATTATGGAACTCACGTAACTTCTAGGAAAGGCCCGCCCTACGAAGCAGCTCGATTGGTTGGGGTTAGGCATTTGACCTTGCGTGGTTAAGGTTAGGATAGCCGATTGGTCAGGGGATAGGACCTTAAAAAATTGGGTTACGTTACCTTGCGTAAGCATGGATGCCTGGCCTATAGTAGTGTGTGAATGCTATTGAAGGGCGGGTCTTTCCTAGAAGTTGCGTGGGTTCCATAATAACGCCCCTCAACTGTGTTTTTGTTGAAAATTAGCAGAGAGAGAGAGAGAGAGAGAGATGCCCTGTTAGACTTTGTTTGTGGAGCCAGTTTATTTTCTAATTAGTCTCCACCAAACTCCAATCACCGTTAAAAGAAGGATGTGTGTTGCCCAGATGTCTCTCTCAATCCGATGGTACCAGCCTGGGCTCGGAGAGAGAGAGAGAGAGAGAGAGAGAGAGAGAGAAGAGAGAGGATAGTAATAATGATGATGCTATTTAGTGTCTCTACTAATAGGACATTTTTGATGTGGTTTATGTTTGTGGGTGATGTCTTGCAGTGTGTGCCAGGTTTTACGCGCACATATGCACACTGGAACGATTTGAAACTAGAGTGCTTATTTTGATAGGTGCCTCCGAAACGCGTGCCGTCTGTGGGGGAACCCAGTGGGAGGTGAAGGAAGGGAAACGACTAGGGAAAGGAGGAGAAGAGGAGGCTCCTAATGAGCGCAGGCTGATTTCTGGGTGTTTGAATTGGCATGCGGGACAGGCTGAAGGGAAGGAGTGAGGGATGGAGGAGCAGAAGAGATGGAGGAGCAGAAGCACTGGCAGGGAGGAGGAGGAGGACGAAAGGAAAGAGGAGGAGGAGGTCAAAACAAATGCAAGATTTTTAGGGGAGAATGAGTCGGTAAAGCAAAGGGAAGTTGGTGGGTGTTTGGGTCCCTCCTAATTATTTATTTGATGTTTTTTGGGCTAATTGTCAAAGCAGGAATTAATGTGGCCTGGAGCAATTTGTCGATATAAAAAATAAATTGCACTTACATGTTGCACTTACATGTGTTACTTTGTAGTTTGGCTTATTTGAAGCTATGTACATCTTCTATGTTAGGGGTCTTCAACGTTTTTTAGGCCAGGGACCCCTTAGCTGAAAAAGAGACAGAGTAGGGACCCTTCTACTTCACGTGTCAAACTCAAGGCCTGCGGGCCAAAATCCGGCCCCTCGCAGATTTTGATACGGCTTGCATATCAATTTAGATTCACAATAATATATAATAATAATTTTGGTCCGCCTTGTTTTTGTTTGTTTTTTCCGGCGTTTGTCGCTTTTTCTGAAGTTTTTGTCACTATTATCGATGCTTTTTTGGCTCTTTTTCCAACGTTTTTGGTCTCTTTTCCAGCTCTTGTCCCGTTTTGTGAAGTTTTGCCACTTTTTGTCACGTTTTATGGCAAGGTTTTTTCAGATGTTTCTGTCACTTTATCAGGCCTTTTTGGCACTTTTTTCTGTAATTGCTAAGGAACTTTTTTTCTTTATGTGGACCAAACTGTACATATTTTTGTTTAAAGGTGCAATATGTAATACTGACAGCTAGTGTTTAAAATAGTTACTGCAGTACAAATTCAAAATACTGGAGAGAGTCGTCCCCCCGCCCCCTCCTCCCCAGACTCGTTCAGTTCACGGAGGTTGGCAGGCTGAGACCACAGCACAACAACGATGTTGCTAGACGCTTATCTCACATAGCCAGACATTACTTCACAGCACAGCGGAGTAGCTAACGTTAGATGCTGGCTATATTGACAGTCATAAAAGCTTGTGCTCATGCGGAGCTCTGTACCCAACTGACAGGCACACTTCCTAGGCTTAGAATTACGGTAGGAACTGCTAAAAATACCACTACCTTGCTGTCCTCTCCACCCGACTGAACACAATTTATTGGCTTAGAATTACGGCAACAATCGCTAAACACACTGCAAACTCACGGCCCTCTCTTCCAGGTTTACAGCTCCCCCTCTCTTGGCTTAAAATAATTCACCATTGTCTGCTATGGCGGCTGAACAGGCTATACACGTTGTAAACAGCCGTGGCCCGCTTGCCTGGTCCACCGGTAACGTTAGCAGTTGGCAGGGTTAGCATGGCGGCGTTTGCCAGGACCAGTCGGGATCACTTTACTGGCTGTGTCTCAATTGTTTTTGCGAGTAACCAATTCAGGTACCCTAGCTACATAATTCAATGTGAGTACACAAATTTTGAAATTACATAAAATGCCCATTCCTTGTAGCTGTGATAAATTAGCCTGAAGCTAATGCTTACCTGTTCAGGAGGAAATTAGCCAACTCTGCGTCCTTTTAGGCTCTAAGCTGTCTTCATCTTTCAAATACATCTCCAATATTTACCCAGGGTTTGTAATGTCTCTGGTCACGCAACTGTTATAATTTATCTCCGTTGATCCTGTTCGTTTGTTTGCTGCTTTCATGGCTGTGCTAACGTTACAGCTGTAGCGCACTGGGTTTACATTTTACAGTTATATCTGGGAACCCGGCCTGGCTGTCAAACTGGGCACATACTGTCATTAGCATTGTTGTCAGAAAACATATGATATCAAACTTAGCATGTTTCCTTAATATCTGATGACGCATTGGGGTCATTTTTGGATTTATTACAGTAAATATATTACATATTGGACCTTATAAATATTTATTTAAATATAATTTGGCAGCCCGCCTGCACTAACTCTGAGGACCCCCTAAGGGTCACGTACCCCCTGTTGAAGATCTCTGTTCTATGTGATTCTTGCTGGTTCGAATTCATACCTTCATGGTTGAATGCGCTTATTGCATGTCGCTTTATATAAAAACGTCAGCAAAGTTAAATGTAATGTCATTGTTTCCTCTCTTGAAACATTATCCTCTCTGGGGGCCTAACTGAATTTTTGTGTAATACTACGGAAGCCCTTAACGGCCCTGGAGTTGACTGATATTTAAGAGTTGAATGTCTTATTAGCTAGCTAGCCTATGTTCCACAAGCTTCTATAACTCCATTCAATCTCTCATCTAGCATTTCTTTCATCTCGCTTTCTGAAAAAATGAATTGTATGACAAATTGGCATTCCACTACAGCACTTATGCAGTTAAAACTACAGCTCCCATGAATATTTACCATTAGTTATGTATGCTGTTCCATGCGTGCATGTTGTTAAATGTTCAATTAGATTGTGATTTGACGGCTTGTGCATTCGTGTGGGAAGTACAAGAAAAAGACGTGTGTGTGTGTGTGTGTGTGTGTGTGTGTGTGCCCTGCGGTTTAACAAACACATTCCCAGTGTCAAAAAGGCAGCGTGCACTCAGTGTCACCCCCAACAACCTGGCTGACCCCTGCAGCCTCCTCACCAGCTCAACACAGCGCACACACACACACACGCACGCACACGCACACGCACACACGCGCACACACACACACACACACACACACACACACACACACACACACACACACACACACACACACACACACACTGGATGGATATATTAATAAGTAATGCTAGTTAATGTGTCTCTAATAAAGCTGTAGTGTTAGGCTCTGTTCACATAGACTGCAGAAAGTCTTCCCATTCATTTTGAATGGATGTAGTGCGTTTAGGCTGTGGCGGTGGGGACCGCAGGGGAGAGTCGAAAATAAAAGCAGCGGCAGAAAAAGTTGAGACAGATTCTACTTTTGGAGAAACGCAACCTTGCGGTGGCCAAACATGTATCCGGCGATCATATTTGTCAATCCCTTTTGAGGTGGTGTGATCCTAACCCTAGTCTCGCATTGCCAGACCTTCCTCCACAGCGCTGGTGGGAGGAGGGTCTGGCTAGTCCACACAGCATTCCGGGATGGGAGAAAAACGTGCTTTGGTGTGTTGGCATTCCTTTAAACCAATCACAATCGTCATGGGTGGGGCTAAGCGCCGGACACAATGATGGTGCCTCTGCAAAATAGCCTCGGGAAGGAACTTGTTGGAACTTTTGATCTCATCTACAATTTGAATATGTCCAAATACCTGCAAAACTAACGACCTCCCCATCCGCCTTAGCTGTACTTTGTGTGCTTACGGCACCAAAACTACTCAGTTAATTTTAGAAAAAGATCGTGGTTTGGGTTAAAATCATCTGCTATACAACTTAACTTACGGTTACGCACATGACGCAGAACGTGATCTATTTCAATTTGTTCCGTTTGTACTGTTTGTTACATAAAGTAAAAAAATACTCACCGTTTACTGGGGGTGTTGAAATTAATCATTGCCTCGATGCATCACGATGCGGACAAAGAAGATTCTGCATCGATGCAGTGACAGACCATAATCGATGATTGCCTACATGTTACTTTTTGATTTTAAGGTTGCTGCTGTTTTAGTTTTTATGCCTTTTGTCTGTTGTGTTCAGATTCCGCTACATTTAGGAAGTATCTTTTTTTTAGGAGCAGATACAATAACAAGGGGCGTTCATATAAATCTGACTGCTTGAATTTGTTGATGAAAACCATGTGTAGTAATATATAATAAAAATTGAGGAGGTGACGCATCGGAATGCATCGGAATTGAATCGATTCAAATTGTTGACAGGATAATCGTAATTGAATTGAACCGTGAGACCAGTGAAGATTCACACCCCTACCGTTTACAGGGGGAAAGTCCTGTGTTTGTTTTTGTTTGTTTGAGCGTTTTTTCGTGGGAGGACAGTCTCTAACTTAAAAGGTAGCCTTTAAAGGAGTGCAAAAACAGTAACAGTTAATGGAAACGTAGGTCTTTTTCAGGCAGCAGTAGTGAAGGTGTTCCTTGGTGACAGTTAGATGAGCCCTGCCTTCCTCCCCCCCCAGCCAGACCACAGCCTGGGCTATCTTTAGCCAGGACACCCGGGCAGCGGTGCTGGTTTTATGGCCACATCCCGGCTCGATGTGGCTGGCATTAACTGTCGGGATGGGTGAGGGTTTGGCATGGCGGAGCGAAGTTCTGGTTGTGTGTGTGGGGGGGGGGGGGCTCTTCCTCTCACCCTCCACCCCTCTATTGCTCCTTCCTCCATATGTAGAGCTTCACCCTGGGTCACAAGTAGGAGAGGAACTGAAACCTGTGGGGGAGGAGGGATGGTGAGAGAGAGAAAGAGAGAAGGAACAGTGTTGAAATGGATGAGGGGTTAGAGCCGATACAGACCTCTCACTCTGCCTTTACTCTGCTGCCTCTCCAGGTTCAATGATAATTCCCTGCCAAGTCATTTTAAAATGTAAAATCACTATGTATGGGCTATGTAGGGCTGGGTAGCCAATTCAATAATTTTTAGGCACTGACCAAATAGCCTCTAAAGTGTTGAGTATCAAAAAATGCCTCGTCATTCAATACCCAGTTTCAATACCTAGGGAGTCAATCTCATTAGCGTGAGTGAGCTAATAAGCATACAGCATGCTTCTACCAAGAGCTAATAATGTTTGTGATTGGCTGTCCAACGTTACACGTCGCAGAGGCAGGCAGGAAAAACTCTTTTACATACAGAGACAGGGCTCACGTAGTAGCAAGGGCGTAACTTTGGGTTCAACATTAGGGGGGTTAAGATCTCCAACTATCTAGGGACAAGTCTGCATGTACCTAAAAAACGGCGTCAGAAATGTCGAAAAAAGCAACCAAAACATTTTAAAAAGCGGCAAAAACATTGAAAAGGAACTAAAACTTCGGAAAAAGCCCAGTTTTGATTATTGCTGCAATAAACAAAAATCTGTTTTGTAGATGAATCCATTCATCATATAGCCTAGTCTCACTTGGTCAGACCTTCCTCCACAGCGCATGCAATTCTTTAAACCAATCACAATCGTGATTGAATCGTGGACGGAGCAATGGTGGCTCTGCAAAATAGGCTCGGGAAGGAACTTGTTTTGATGGAACGTGCTCGTTCAAAAGTTGTTTTAGTCGTTCAACAGAAAACTCAGATTGGACAGATAGTCAGGTAGAGCAGGCGCACATATATAAAGGCTTACCCCGACGCAGCGCCCCGGGGTTCGACTCCAACCTGCGGCCCTCTCTCCCCTTTCATGTCCTATATAAAAAATAAAAGCCTAAAAAAAGAAGAAATCCCTCTCCGTGCCAGTGTGCAGTGTTTTTTTAAATACATTGTGTTCAATGTTTTTTTTTTAGCCAGACATTTCAAAATAATACATTTTAAAGCTGTACATGCGCAAAATTCACAGTTGCATCCTGTACTGTGAAACCGTGATATTATTGCTGACGGTTATTGTACCGTCAGCATGCGGCCTTCATCCTCTCTGGCTTCCAGTTCTGGTCAAAGAAGTTAGTAAAGCATGACCCACCCCCCACCACCCGCCCGCCCTCTTCTTCTCTTCTCTCCGGAGTCACTTGACTGTTGCAAAGACCCCTGACTCCACTGTTGCAAGTGACTCCAGTTTTTCCCTCCCTTTTTTGTCATCCTTTATCCCTCTCTCTTTCACTTCGCTTCTGCCCCGCACTAATCCCCCCCCCGCGCGCACGCGCACACAGACACACACACACACACACACACACACACACACACACACACACACACACACACACACAGACACACAGACACACACACACACACACACACACACACACACACACACACACACACACACACACACACACACACTCCACTCTCCATCTCTCTCGGGCTAACTCTGCTCGTTCTTTATCTTTGACTTGGTTTGCTGAAGCTTTCTCAGACTCCCACACTCTCTCAGTCCTTATCTAGCTGCTTCTACCACTCCGTATTTACTTTTGAGAACTCCCTGCGTTGCCACAGTCCCTCTCCAGGTCCATCTGAATTGTTCACATGTTGTTATAGTTTAACATGCTTGTAATGGGGGTCTTGTAATATTGTGTTTAGCAACTTTTTTTTTTTTTTTAAATAACCCTAACCCATAACCATTTTCACATAATTTCAAAAGTTCGAAAAATGAGAATATTCGGTTATATTTCATACTGACAATTGATTCATTATTATTATTCATGTGTTTTTTTATTTAAAAATCTCTGTTTCCAGTCTGTTTTACTGGAGATATGCAGAAACAATAGCAAAGGCAGAAAAACAACGCAAGTGTGAATAACATTTCTAGTAAAAAAGATTGCCCCTAAAAACAAGATAAATGTCAACTAAAACAACTCAAGATCTGTCTAAAACTATAAAATAACAATACACCGCCGCTGAAAAAAGATTTTAGTGTGCTTGGTATAAAAGTTTTAAAATTAAGAAATAATCCCCATGCTTGGAAGCACCGCTCATATTGCTTGATAACAGCATGTGCAGTTAAATGTGCACTAATGTCACAACCTAAAACACCGTTTATGAGACTACTTTTTGTATTTAGCATTTAGAGGCATTTAGTAACATATTTCTTTCCTGTTTTTCGTACAGCACGTGACATTCCTAAGTTGTGTCAATTGTCTTTTCTTATGTTTTAGAGCACAAGTTTGTGCAAACCCCTCCCCCCTCCCACATACATACATACATACACACACACACACACACACACACACACACACACACACACACACACACACACACACACACACACACACACACACACACACACACACACACACACACACACACACACACACACACACTTCACCACCCATCTGCGGCTGTTGTCACCTAAGCTCCGAACGGTGAACTCACTTTCTATATTTAGTTTGTTTGTACTGTATAGTTAAGTCAAGCAGTGTCTGTAGCCATGTGGATCATGGTTCTGCACAGGCTGGCCTGGTTTGGCCCGGCAACAACAACACCACCACCACCAAAAAGAATCTTGACAAACCCTGAAACCTTTCCCACATGTTACTCAGTATGGCTGCGGCAGGCAGTGAGAGGGTTAATACCAGTCACTCAGCATGCGGGAGCCGTGGCAGGCGGGCAGACAGGCAGTGCAGAGGCTGACCTCTGACCCCTCAGGAAAGGAATGTGGAAGCTCTTTCATCCAGGACAGAAACCAAAGACACCCTGGCGGTTTGGAAAGTGGCGGTTCCATTCTGCCTTCAACGTTTTTGATTAGGAGAAGTAGGCAGAGGTTCCATGTGAATGTGCTGTGGGGCGTTTGTTGTAGCGGCATCTGCCATTTTGGAACGAAGTTCCATCCTGCAGCCAGTGTGTTTCTTTCCTCTGTGATCAGTGCAGTGACGGGCAAAGTGTGATAAGTGGGTGGAAATGGCTGCAGTTGGGCTGTTTGTGCGCTGGTGGAAAGCCCTGGCTATGAAGCACTGTGTGCGCTGACCTATAACCTGTGTAGTATGTTTGTAGTAGGGCTGAACGATTTGGGGAAAGCATCTAATTGCGATTTGGATTTGCGTTTTTTTGGTTAAAAGTTGAGCTAAAGTTCAATATTCACTGTGTAACAGATAAAACATGTCATGGAGCATTATAACATGAGACACCATCAAAAGCGCTCTATATTCTTATGCAAGGATGAGAACATAGATAGGAATTGCCAGCAATAAGTGTTTTTCTTTTAACAAGCGTGGAACATTGAACAGTCAAACAGAACATTTATCACAAAAGCTAAAGTTATAATAATAAAAAAAACAATTCCAGTAGAAAAATATCACTACTTTCCTGTAAACTGAAATGTTGATATGTCTCAGTTTAATAGCAGCATCTACACATTGCACCTTCTACGATCATGTTAAATGAAGTCATTTAAAAATCAATGAAAAATCCACTAACAATAGGACATTTCTGTAAACAATCTGTGAAATGTAACAGGGGAATTACTGGAATTGTTGGGGCTTTGTAAATTATAGCGTGTGGTCTAGACCTACTCTATCTGTAAAGTGTCTCGAGATAACTCATTATGATTTGATACTATAAATAAAATTGAATTGAATTATTTCAGCATTTGAACAGTAAATATAATAATATAAAATGTTAAACCAAATGTTACACCAAACATTCAACTAAACATTGCACATTAGATTAATCACAGTCTTCACAATTAGCTAATTGCATTCTTTCAAATCTCGATTTCGACTTTCATTTAATCGTTCAGCCCTAGTTTGTAGCTATGTGACAAACAAGATGGTCATTACCCATTACTGACATCTAGGGCTGCAACGATTGATTTTTCTTTTGTCAATTGACAAATCATTTTAACTCTATTGACATTACATTTCACACAATCAGAATATAAGTTGAGTCAGTGTTAGATGATATTTAACATGATTTCACTATCACTTATGTTAACTTCAAATAAAAAAAGTTTGACCAAAGAATCTATGTTCATTTATTTTATTTTCACTGTATAACCCAGTATAGACCTGTGGAATTAGAGTGCAATAAAGTAGCATTTATAGTAGGCCTAGGGCTGTGCAATTAATTGAAATTCTTTTTGCGATTACGATTTTGGCTCTGATCATAAAAACAGATTAATCGAAAAATATTTATTATTTTGCACGTTTTGCAACTAAACTTTTATTTTGTCTTGTGTTCTGAATGAGTAGAACATTAGCAAAAGTATTAAGGGAAATTTCACAGTTAAAGGGTAACTACCGTTTTTTTCAACCTGGATCCTATTTTCCTTTTTTGTGTCTAAGTGACTGATGGGAACAGCAATCTTCGACATTGGTCCAGTATTAAGCGAGATCGCTGCAGTCGGCAGCTGCGAAACAAGCTACAATGTAAGTTAATAGGGCAATTGTCCAGCTTGTATTTACCTTCACAAAAGTACTTGTCTTGCCGCTGACAGGCTCAGATTAATATTCTATAAGTGTCTGACTACATTATGGTAAGGATCCCTTCAGAGATAGACCTTTAAAACCTCTTTGAGACCTTTCTGTTTAACCAGAAACAGCTCTGAAGTCGCTAGTGCTAAACCAACCAGATTCCATTTAAAAAAGCAATACTTTTAGCGTGTATAGAGCCAACATATTTTCACATGTAAATTGGTAAACTATGTGTTTATTTCAACCAAAACTAGACTTGTGATGGTTGGAAAAGTGGAAAGACGACCCAAAACGGCTTTCGATAGTTTTATTTAGTTTCTGTCGACTTTGAATGAACTGTATTTTACGATGCTAAAATTACTGTTTATTTACGTGGAGTCTGGTGGGTTTAGCGAACACAATTCCGCGGATGTTTTTCTGTTTAAAAAAAGGATCTTACTCTTTAACAGAAAGGTTGACCTCCTTAGGGGAATCTAATAGGATATGCTGCTACTTTGATGATGTTTTTGAAGCAGGGCTGAATATTCAAAGAAAGGTAGTTTACACAGCTTACTTGTTTTCTGTTTATAGAAAATTAATTCTGTCCCATCCCTGTATCTTTTTAGGATTGAGTGCCTTAGGTTATATTTATGCCTTAAAATAGTCTATCAGAATTGAGAAAAACATCACCGAAACAAATAGCAAGTATTTGTCATGGATCACCTGATTTCGACAGAAAATTCCAAGTGTGTTGTTAGCATCCAATCTCTCTTTGGTGAAAAGAAGTACACGCCTATGCTGACTACTAGAAAGCACTTGATATAGTAGAAAAAGAGAGTTCATTTTCACTTTCCAAGTGATTGAACATAAGTGCTATTGAGTGCACCAGATTGCGATATACAGTATAAACCCTGCATGAAAGTGTAGGCTATGGACAATGGCTATGGAATTCCAAATTTAAGATTAATGTGCAATAAAAAACTGATTTAAAAAAAAAATAACAAAGCTGACAACAGTTTTCTAGATAAAACTGGTGAAAGCTGTGAAACTACAAATGGCCTTTGAAACAAAAATAGATGACTGTATGAAAATATAAAAAATAAATCAATACATGTACAATATATATTGGTTACAATTGGTTCATATTTCCACTTAAATGTTGCCTGTTTGTCGTGTGCAGACACAAGTGTAGAGTGTGTGAGACCAGTGTTTGAACATGGGTGCATCTGGAGCTCGTACTGTACATCACAGTTGATTGTAGCTGCAGACGGATGGTGATGGATTACTGTACAAACATAACAGTGGGGGGGAACAGTGAGCGAACTGAAGGGGTTTAAACATGTGGAGTGGGAACACATGAGAGAAACCTCAGCCGGGTTTTCATTAGTTGATTGATACATAATGGGGAACATGAGTGTGAAGTGCTGCAGAGAGACATGCGAGAAACCTACTAATGCACATGCTGGTCGCTCTATACATTAAAGGGTAACTTCAGTTTATTTCAAACTGGACACTATTGTGCTATGTTTTTGTGTCTTGAGTGACTGATGTGAACAACTAACCTTCAAAATTGGTCCATTATTAAGCAAGACCCCTGCTGTCGGCAGTCAGCGATATCCTACAAGCTACAATGTAAGTTATGTGGCAATTGTGCACCTTCTATTTACGTTCACAAAAGTGCTCATTTGCCATTGACAGGCTCCGATTAATATTCAAAGTGTCTGACAACATTATGGAAAGGATTTCTATGGAGGTCGACCTCTCTGTTAAAGAGTAAGATCCTTTTTTTTTTAAATAAAATCATCCGCGAAATTGGGTTCGCTAAAGCCACCAGACGCCATGTAAATGAACAGTAATTTTAGCATCGTGAAATACACTTCATTATATTAGTCCGCTTTTAGCGGACAAACTTGACGATGCACATTTGCCTGCATCTGCGGCTGCGTTCTCGCTTAATAGACCTTTTTCAGGGCAGACACATTGAAATGTAATAGTAGGAAAAGCACAGGTGTATTCAAAACCATTAATGATGGCTGCATTCCACTTAGGAGAGGCCCTGGTATTGTGCATGCTGACTCACTGAAAGAGCTCACTGGGACACTTGATGGAACTGAGCCATCGTTAAGGTTATCAATTTCAGCTGTGCTTTTCCTACTATGACAAGTCAAAATGGCTGCTGTGAAAAAGGTCCATACTGGGCCAATTTCAAAGATTGTTGTTCCCATCAGTCACTTAGACACAAAAACATAGGAAAAAAGGGTCCATGTTGATTGAAGACTTTATTGAGTTGTAGAAACATGAGAGAGGTTGTTGATTACAGTTTTTTTTTCCGATTGCTAAACGACAGTAGGCACAACTGAAGCCACATGTGCTAAACTCAAACTACAGTCTGCACAGCAGCAGTTCATGTGGACCAAACTCTAGGTTGTTTTTCATTGCTTGAACACAGTTTTCAAAACTCTACACACTTGTCCCATGACTTTAACCACAACGTGCACAACACTGTGGATTTACAGCACTTTCTTAAAATGCTAACACACGGCTGTCAAAACTGTTAACCACACATTCAAAACAGAATTAGATTTCAGTCTGGTGCCTATCAAACACTGCTGATTACTATTTTAGCTGAAAGCCTAAGCAGGTGTCTTGTTTTAGGCTAGTTGGTGAACATATACGGTATTTATATAGAGAAAGTTCAGAAAGCCTTTTTTTGTACACAAACACCAAATAAGAATGAAACAATTATACACAGTACCGTTTGAGAGAAACGGGTAAAAGAGCAAAGATACCAATATGTCCAGGTAAGATGTCTGAGGTTACATACATAAAAAAAGTGAAAACCACTACCTTTTACTATAGTAAAACTGTGGACTTCCTGTTTTTCAGAAAGTAATGGCGGTGAAAGCAATGGAAACACCACATTCATTTTTATTTAGAGATGATGGAGACATCCAATGTGATGAAGAAAACTTGCCATATGATGCTGGAGGGAGGCAGGATTAGTCACACTATTCTTTGTTACTGTTATGCACCTTTAATTTTTTTTTTCCAGTAATGCCATAAATTACTAGAGACAAAATACTATGTTGAAGCAAACTGCTGATTTTCATTAATTCTTGTTTACCTTACATAAAAATTGGCATACTGTAAAATCTATATATTTTCTTTAAAGAAACTGAGTAGTGTGAAGTCACTCAAATTGTTCAAACTGTAAAGATGAGAAAGTTTGTAATTTCTGTATTGGTGTTTCTTCTCTCAGTGTTTGAGTGACAGTGTGTGTTATCTCAGTGAGGGTTGTTCATAGTGTTTGGCTGTACTGAGTCTGTTTTGAGACGTGTGTGAAGAGTTGTGTTGCTTGGAATGAGTTTTGCAGGTGATGTGAACTGTTTAGCTCATGTGACTGTTGGTAGTGCAGACTGTAGTTAGAGTTTTGCACATGTGGCTTCAGTTGTGACCACTGTCGTTTAGCAATTGAAAAAAAAACTGTAATAGGCTGATAGAAAATCAATAATGACACTGGTTGACTGAGAAAAAGATAAAGAATATACTTGAAAGATGTACAATGTTCAGGGAAGTGTAGAGATTTGTTGCTTCAAATGATGGTAGAGCACATGCCTCAATTATAACTGAGTGCTAACTTACTAATCATACTAATGTAGGCCTGTTCTTCCCTACAAAGGCACAGAACAGTAACTACACCAAGGGTGAAGTTGTGAAAAAGGGTAAAAATGTTCAGGCTGGTTAGCAAACTGCAGGTTAGCAAACAGAAAGTTTTTTGTGTGTGTCTATCAGCTGTTACTCTTGTTCTACTTAATGTCGATACAGAAATTAATCTACAATTCAATGCCTGGTTATATATGATTTAAAAGTGATTTAACCACACCAAATTCTGAATTCCAGTGGAGTCAAAAACTGAGCGGGTTGTTTTTGCTACTCTGCTGAGCTAAGCTAATACAAGGTAACATTTAGCAGGACTAGTTTAGCTGTATTTTTCTACATCGTGATTGGATTTGGCTACTGCCTCATTTAGTTCTGTTGGATAACAAACTGAATTACCAAGATGCTAGTTCATCAAAATGAGTATTTTTCAGTTACAGCGAGAACTAGGGAGGAAAAAAAGCAAGTACATTTTGCTTTAGCTAAGGCTAGCCTTGGCTATCTCACTAGCTAGCTTTCACTTGGTATAGCTTTCCTACATTAGCTGTCTGTTATAGTTACTGCTTTTATGCCAGTTCTTGCAGTATATTGTAGCATTGATACATGTAAGACTTTAGGAGAGGAAATAGCAGTTTAAAGCAGGTATAGGTAATGTGTAGGAACAATTAATATTGCAGTGATGATCTATGTAGCTAGATGTACAATGATGTTTGTATTCAGGATGAAGAAAAAAAGACAAAAGAATGTCATATTGATGCCTATTGCACTGAAGTGTACAGGCGCTTCCCACTACAGACATTTTGACACATCACAGCAGTAAAAGCACAGGTGTAAATAGTAAAATAAATGATAGCTGAATTCCATTCAGCTGCTTATGTTTCAGGCTCCTGGTATTGTGCGTGCTGGCTCACTGTCACACTGTCATCATGACTTACTGGGACACTTGAAAAGAAAGGAATCATTGTTAATGTTATGTATGTAATTGTTAAGGAACACCTGAGCGGTTCTTATTGTGACAAGTCAAAAGATCTGCTTTGGACAAAAGGTCACACTGTGAAATAAAAACTTTTTCTGATAAAAATAAGCACATAATTCTATCATGAAATATCAGTATTTCATGACAATGAAATTCAAATATTCTGCTTCAGACTATTTCAGTGAAATATAGAGAGAAGGCATAAAAACACATTAAAAAGACTAAAGGGCCAGATATGCGAATGTAGCGTTATCAGCACCATGGCCAACCTGCAGAAAGTGCACACTGTGATACTTCACCTTACATTCATATTTTCATCATGTTTTTGTACATACCGCGGAATACATAATTAGACGCACTTTACGTTTCCCCTCCCATCTCTTTATGGGAAACTCCCACTTTCCCCTTGACCCTCCCGTGAATGCATATGCATGATGCGGAAAAGCGCAATTTGCCATTTTCAATTCCCGCGACAGGCAGTTTGCGCTTTTACCTCAGTGCGGCCTGTTTGCACTTACCTCGCCATGCTTTTACACGCATGTTGCGAAACAAATACGCCTGAAGTGGGTGCAAAAGCGTTAGTACATCTGGCCCTCGGTGTATAAAGCCAAGTACCACTGCTCAAGGTGGTATTGGTTAACGATCAGTGGTGTGGTAACAAAACAGTGAGATATGTAGGGTAACAAAGAATAATTTAATTGAAAATAGAGTTTTAATGTTATGTATACATAATGCAAGCATGATACTATTGCATACGTCAGTCATTTGGGCTTTTTCAGGCCTGAGGGCATCCGTGCGCGAAGTTACCGCTCCACATGGTCTGTCATGGTGTGCCCTTTGTGTTCAGGCTCTATTTGGTTTATTTCTGTAACTTGATGGTGTGGATTCTCTTCATTGTACTGTATCTGGCTGTCTGTGTGCGCACCTTTGTGAGTGCGTTTGAGCATGCCGGCTTTGGGGGGGGGGGGGGGGTTACATGATGTTGCATTCGGTGTGACCAGAACTATGTGTGTTGTATGTGCTGTTGTGTGTGGAGGAGAGAGGCAGGGAGACACGGCATGGTTCAGGCCAGGAATGTGCGATGTGGGTAGGCTGCACAATAGAGCCGGGCTCCCTGAGGGTGGTCAATGGGACGGGTGTCACCCCCCTGCACCCTCCCCGCTGGGTGATGACCACCACACAACGCTACAGCTGTCAGGTCCTCTTAACCACCGCTGTAAACACACATACATTACGAGAACAAACACACGTGTATGCACATGTACACACCGAGACATACGTGAGCACACAGGCATGCATGTGCTAATGTGTATCTTGTGTCGTAAAATAAAATTACATGAACACACAGACACAAAAACTCTCATATGCACATGTTTTAGCCACCTGTGGATACGTGTTTGTGCATTTCTACGTAAACATGTAAATATGAGCATCTGCAAAAGCACTCGGAGCAGATTCCAAGAGATTTGCTGTCTTTCTCAACTCATTGACCTCTCACACAGAAAGGATGCCATTACATCTGGAGTTGTATATGTATGTATGTGCAGACATGGCGCATGGGTGTGCATTCTATCACATATTCCCACGTGTTCACGGGACTTATATGCTCTCTCGGTTCATGTAACTTTCGCTCGGAGCGCGGCTAACATTGTGATCAGCGCTGTGTCCGCTCAACCTTGGACTTAGCTGGTGTGTTAGCAAGTAGGAGTCACACAGGTCACTGAGGGTAAATAAGGGAATGCAGAGATGATAGGGAGTGAGAGAGTTCAGCGGTCTCTTTTGGAACATGAGTTAATATAGTTTGTGGTTTATTTTAATAAACAACTGCAGCTGTTTGAGTGCAGTTTTCAGTCATTGTGTCCAATTTTTCACCTCAAAGTGTTCGACTGTTTTTGCTTTTGTAAAGAATTTGATGAATTCAGGTTAACAGGTAGTGCTGGTTCTAGAAAACCCGAGTTTGTGCACAAACATGCCCCCTCCCCCCTTCCTCCCCACAACCTTCTCTCTACCCTGAGGGTTGTGTGTTTCCCCCCAGGGATTACACGAGCCTTAACCAGTTTCATAACAAGTACATACATGTACATAAACACACACAAAGCTGGCTTTGTGCACTATTCTGTCATCTGCAGACACACATGATGAGGCTGTGTAATTCCATTCCATCTTCACACGTTTGGTTATACAAGTGTGGGTGTTATGCTGTGACTGTGATTGAGAGTCATCATTGACAAAACAGTATTTTGCTAAACCTTTGCAGGTGGTGTCATGTCAGTCAGACTTGTCGTTCAGCTCCCCCTAGTGAGCTCAGAGGAAACTTGCTTTGGAAGTGTAATTTTCAAATGACATGCTCAGATCCTGAGGTTCTGAGTTGTTGTCTACATCAGTGCCTTTTGTTACAATTTTGTCTAAGCTTTTGAAATAAAAGGACGCCGTGGTCACATTATTGTTAACTTACCTTTTTTATGTTTGTCATGTTTGCTCTCTCCTTGCAGGACAGTAAAAATGCAGAGCAGTGTTTCCCACTCACCGCCAACCATAGCTGTTGGGACCGGGTGAGGAGGAGAGAACAAGAGAGCGAAGGAGAGGAGCGACTGAAGCAGAGAGAGAGAGAGAGAGAGAGAGAGAGAGAGAGAGAGAGAGAGAGAGAGAGAGAGAGAGAGAGAGAGAGAGAGAGAGAGAGAGAACAAAAGTGCAGAGACGAAAGAAGGACAAGTAGTATTTCAACAGGTAAACAGTTGGCTTTATGTGAAAAATATGTCTAATGTAATCTAACTTAGCAGTTAGCTTCAAAGCATGCACTTTCTATCTCACCGCAGATTTTGGCTTACCTTGATGTTTCCGCTGGATCATTGGCCCTTCCTGTGAGCTGTCGAGCATCTTCTTTTTTCGATAACCCCCCCCCCCCCAACCCCCCGCCCCATCCCCCCCCTCGACAACTTCCCAAGTTGAGCCTGAAGGCAGGGGAGCCACAAGTATATTTTCATGGCAGCGGCACTCTAGGGCTGCCATGGCAGCTGCTGCCACCGATGCCTCACACCGTTTTACCGCACTGACGCCGGAGGAAGAGGGTCGACGGACTGCCGCCAAGCTGTTTGGGAGCGCCGCCCCGCTGCCACGGATAGAGAGAGAGCGAGAGAGGGGGAGAGAGAGAGAGAGGGAGAGGGAAGGAGAAGGAGAAAGGGTAGGGAAAGCGAGTGGGAACGAGTGTTTGGTGTGCGGGGCCCTGTTCGCCTCACAGGAGAAGCTCCGGCTGCACGCCTTGAGTCACACAGGAGAGAAACCCTTCCACTGCTCACAGCCACACTGTCCCAAGGCCTTCAGCTCCAAATACAAACTCTTCAGGTACTGAGAATTAATCATATCGCTCAATTCACATCCTTTTAAATACAGCCTAAGGCATGGTTTCTTTATCTTTATTAAAAAACTCATTGAGCAACTTTAGAAAGGCTATACTTTTTACTTTTATTCAACATGTGTGAAACTGAAAAAGTAGTGACTTGAGTAGTGTGACCGTTTTTATTCACTTGACCCAGATTTTAAAAAAATGGCAACCCGCAAAACTATGTGGTACACTACGCCGTACACTACGCCGGAGACAACGCCGTACAATTGACAAAGCGCAGACATTCCTCTGTTTTGGTTGCCGATGAAAGGATTCAGAGTGTCGCATTGAAGATGATAAGTCGCGTCACTGTGGGAATCATCTGTGAATCATGCCTACACTGAGGGGGTACCTTCTTCAGTGGAAAACGAAAAAGAAAAGTACTGGTAGCTAAAGAGGGAGTGAAGCAGAGCTGTACCATACAGTGGAAACACGGCATTAGTGGAGTATTTAGGAGCTCAACAGCCAGACATTTCCCTCAGATGGTGGAGACCAAAGTCAGAGCTAAAAAGAAAGTAAATGTTGGACTTACATTCATCAGTTGGCCGAGAACCGGACTCTAAATTAATGATAATGTTGCTAATTCTGTAAGTAAATTCTGGATGTGTAAGTGAGCAACTGTTAAATGTCAATGATGTGTTTACAGCTTTGTGTTTTTCCTCCAAGTGGCCAAAAAAAATCAAATCTCAAACTCATCAACATACTAGGATGTTTGGAATATTGTGAATCCCAGGAAGTGGTTCTAAAACCCATTCTGGGTCCTGGCTGTAAACCACTGTGACTCATTTATGTGGTTTGACTAAGAGGAAGTCATGCCTCACATTAGCATGCACACTACTGACAGACTGCATAACCAATGTGACAATAAGACAAGGAATGTGTAACACCCCTACCATTTACAATCTCTCTTTTTTCTTGTGTTTCCCAGGCATATGGCCACACACTCTCCACAGAAGACCCATCAGTGTTCATTCTGTGAGAAAATGTTCCACCGCAAAGACCACCTGAAGAACCACCTGCAGACCCATGACCCCAACAAGGAGGCCTTCAAGTGTGAAGAGTGTGGGAAGCACTACAACACCAAGCTGGGATATAAGCGCCATGTGGCCATGCACTCTGCCACGGCCGGTGATCTCACCTGTAAAGTGTGCATGCAGAGCTACGAGAGCACGCCCGTGCTTTTGGAGCACCTCAAGAGCCACTCCGGGAAGTCTTCGGGCGGCACCAAGGAGAAAAAACACCCGTGCGACCACTGTGATCGCCGTTTCTACACACGGAAGGATGTGCGACGGCACATGGTGGTCCACACGGGCCGAAAGGACTTCCTATGCCAGTACTGTGCCCAGCGCTTTGGCAGAAAGGACCATCTGACGCGCCACGTGAAGAAGAGCCACTCGCAAGAGCTGCTGAAGATCAAGCCAGAGCCTCCCGACATGCTAGGTCTTTTGGCTTCTGGTTCGCCCCCTTGCTCTGTGAAGGAGGAGCTCAGCCCCATGATGTGCGGCATGGGTCCCAACAAAGACCCCATGATGGGCAAACCGTTCCCCAGTGGGGCCCCTTTTCCGATGGGCATGTACAACCCCCACCATCTCCAGGCCATGTCTAATTCTGGGGTGGGTCACCCGCACCCGTCCCTGATGCCCAGTCCCTTGTCTGCAGCTATGGGCATGGGCTGTCACATGGAATCCCCCGGTCCTCTTCACCCACACTCCCACCACCACCACCATCACCACCACCATCACCACCACCACCATTCCCCTCCGCTGCCCCAGCACCACCAGCCCCAGGGTCCCCAGCAGCAGCACCAGCCCCAGCCAGCCCCCAAATACCAGCTGGGATCTACCTCATACCTGCTGGACAAGCCCTTGAAAGTGGAGATGGAGAGCTTCCTCATGGATCTGCAGAGTGGCTCTCCAGGCCCGGTTCCCTCTGCAGAGCCACATGCTGCTGCCTCACCCCACAAGGACGGACTGGAGCCCACCTCGGGCCTGGTGGACGAGCTTTGCGGGGATCACCTCCTGTCCAAGAGCCCTGCGGTGATCGCCGAGTCTCTGTGCGCTGCTAACATGGACTTCTCCCACCTGCTGGGCTTCTTGCCCCTCAACCTGCCTCCCTACAGTGCCCCCATGAGCACGGGAGGGCTGGTGATGGGCTACACCTCATCCGCGACCCCCTCTTCTTCCTCCTCCTCTTCCTCATCTCTGCACGCTGCCGAGCCCCACGCCGCAGGACCTCTTACCTCTTTGCAACCGCAACCTCAGGAGCAGCAGAGCTCCAGCGGGGGTCTGGGCCTCGGACCCCTGCACCCCCTCCCACCAGTGTTCAGCTCCAGCCTTAGTACCACCACGCTGCCTCGCTTCCACCAGGCCTTCCAGTGAGAGAGCCAGCCCTTGGCCCAGCCAAGATGGCCTCCATACCAGCCTCAGCTCAGTATGGATATTTCAGGTTGTGGTTCTTTTACAGGGCCTGTTGAAGAAGTTGGAGAATTAGAATAAATAAATACACAAAAAAATACACTTAGAAGCCTTATCAGAAAGTGCACAAAAGCTTTTGATTGAGCCTTAAAAGAAAGTTAAACCCCTTTGAGCAAAAAAGGAATGATGAGAAAAGAAGTTGAAGGAACTTTTATTTGGGCTTTTTGCCTCCCCCCATCCTATAGTTATAACAATGTATTAACCCATCCTTTTTATTTCCATTTACGTCCCCTTTTATCCCCCTTCCATCCCCTATTTAGTAGTATAGAGGGCAGGATCAGTAGGCCAAAAGGCGTGGTACTGCATACTTTAAGTAATAATATAAAAAAAAAATCAAAGATAATTTTTTAGTGAAGATTATCTGTCTTGTTGTGACCAGAAAAAAAATATATAGTTTGAAGTGGATATTTTGTTTTACTTTATTTTTCTTTTCCAAATGTAAGAACATGTGTCTCATCTTGAGTTTTGAACCACCCACTCTAATTACCTAAACGTCACAATCCGTACAGAGAGCCTCTGCTTGCTCTCTCTCTCTCTCTCTCTCTCTCCCAGTGAAGGAATGAAGTGATATAGACATTCACACAGTCAACGATCTAACTCTAAAATCCCCCTCTAGACGACTAGAGCCACAAAACCCCCCTCTGCCTCTAAAGAAGTGCTCTTTAAATAGATTTAAAAAACCCGAGATAGATGTCCCTTTTATTTTTCTTTTAACTGTAACCAATGTGCTCCTAGAGTCAGGTCAGTTGTATTGGATATAATACAGTGAATAGCTCACTAAATGGAAAAACAGACTCTTATCATATGAATGATAAGAGTCCTGTTTGCTGCCAAACACAGAGACCAGTCACACACATGGCCACATTTTTAAGCAAAAGATGTGTGACTTGGTTGAAAATGATGTAATATCACGCTGGCTTTTTTTTTTCATTTTTTTTACTTGTTCCTTAAGAGAAGCACTTTAAAAAAAAAATTTAAAAAAATTCAGAAGAATCTTTAGGAATCTCCATGGGAAACATTTTGTCTCCTTTCTCGTGACTCCCAGAGGTTTTCACTGCCTGAGACAGAGACGTTCTCCTCACTCTCCTTCCGTCACCCGTCTCCCTTCAGACAGTTATCTTTACAAAATTCCCCTGAGAATTGCATAATGATAACTGCAGCAGTTACGTGGCTGCCCAACATACCTAAAAAAAAAAAAAAAAAAAAAAAAAAATATATATATATATATATATATATATATATATATTTTTTTTTTTTTTTTTTTGGAACAAACACATCTTTAGGCAGTCTTTCAAAAAGATGCATCATCAAGGTAATGATGAACCCTGACATATGTGAATGGCGAAAGAAAACAAAAGAATTTCAGTGACAGATGAGTAAAACAAATGTGTTAAAGAATGTTATTGCAGTGTACGAAATATCTCAAAAATGAATATTATTATTGCTTTTATCTCAGTAAGGTGTATTTTTAGGTAGACGTATTAAAACTAAGTGATGATGTTTTTTTGATGTCTGGCAGGTTTACATTTGTGTGTATCTTGCATTTTTGATCAAACAAAATGGATGAAGTATTAGCTTTTTCCCTTAAGCTTTCCCTGTCATATCCGATCTTTACCTTTTACATGTACTTGAGTTATAGTATAGCGGAATCAGAACTGTGGATGGGAAATATCTATAGAAGGCTGTTAGAATTAGGATTTGAACTAGATAGATTGTTGGGATGCTGACAATGGATGGCCGACGAAATCTCTTGACTGTAGGTCTTTTTAGCCAGTGGAATATGTAACCCCTGCGCTGTGGTGAAATCCCAGCCGATTTCACTACAAGCTCAGTGACAAGTGGAAGTCTTGGAGTTTAGATCCTTTCTAACCATTCACCAACAGCCTATTTAAAAAAACAAAACTGAGCCCAAAGTTAACCCGAAGCTTCAAAGTGAAATCGGTGCTCTTTATCTAACGTTCGGTCTGTGGCATGACCAACAGCAACTGGCGTAACCATGGCCACACGCGGAGCTGAACTCCTTCATCATCTGGGATAGTTCATCTTGTACGGAAAATGTTGTTCCAGTCATAGATCGCAAGACCCCGTTCACTTTTGCCTATATACCCGAATCACAATTTAACCCTCTGAGGACGAAAGACGCACAAACTTCTACTCAAAAAGAGATATTACAACATATTATTTTAGACATTTATTTACTATTTTAGTCATATATAACATAAAGACTTTGGTTAAACTCATTTCAAGCACCGGAACTATTTGTACAACACATCATAAGTTAAGGTTTGTTTTCAAAAAGCCAACATCAACATTTCAGAATTAATTTTTTTTATCTCTTTAGACATTAGGAAAAATGTGGCCATGACTATACGGAGAGTTTGTTCTGAACATTTTGATATGAAACACACGGGGGATCAGTTATATGCAAACAACCCTAAAAAGGTGAATTGAAGAAGATATGTGAAAATGCCCTTAGACCTCAGAGGGTTAAATGAGTCAAAAAAAACAAAAACAAAGGACAGAAACCAGGAAAAACACAGTTCATGAAAAAATTTAAAATAAAACCCATATTGCTGCTTTTAGCTACGGTTGCTGATGGACGACAACTGTAGACCACTAGAACATTTACATTTAAAAAAAAAAAATGTTTTTTGCAAGATGGACAGCGAGCTGAAAACATGCACAAACGGAACCGACAACGTGTTCATCATCCCCAGGCCCCATCCCCTCTGTACTCCCCCCCCCCCCTCCTCTCTCAGCTGCTTTGCAGAGTCAAAGGTAAAGGGTCTGAAAAATACGGCAATAGCCGGGAAGAAAAAACCCCGCCTTCACCGAATTCCCAGGCTTTGACATTCAAAGCACAGGGGGACACTGACTGACTGCACAACTTGGGGGGGAGGGAGGGGTATTGCTCATAGTCATATATTTGTTTTGTTTGTTGTCATATGATATATTATTTTCTGTTTGTATAAAACAGGACCTCGAAAAAAAAAAAAAAAACACAACACATCACCTCATTTTTATTTTTATTTTATTTTTCTTACCAAAACCTGGGGAGAAGAAACTCCATTTTTGCACAATTGCTTGATACAAAATGCTACAAGTGTTATCGGATTATGTTTAAAAAAAAAAATACTGTAGGATATGGAACCCCCGACGATGAGCGGCTGATGGCCCCCCCGCCCTTACCCCGCTGCGTGTTAGACAGGCGAATATGTCTAACGTTGGGAGGCAGGAGCAGCTAAAAATTCACAATCAGCAAGCACTGATGTAAGAAAAAGCTCCCCCCCACCCACAGTCTGACTGTTTAATCACAACTTTATCGCTAAAATGGTAGATTTTATAATCCAAGTTCCCCTCCCCCCGGAAAGTCATTATTTTGATAATTTGATTATTTTGAATGACTCTTGCAAAAATGATCAAACCTTTTATTGATCCTAAATAAATTAGCTGGCGGCACCTTTGTGAGACTTTAAACATGATATATATATATATTTTAAAAAAGGCAAGATTTAAATTTGATCTTTATTATGATCTTTAAAAAAAAAGGTTGTTTTTTAAGAAAAAACCCTCTTGACTTAAGCCAAATTTGTAGCAATCAAATTGAGCATTTATACTTTTGTAACAAATATTCATTTAGCCCTAAAAAAAAGGAAAAGGAAAAAAAAAGGAAGGAAGAAAGAAAAGCTTTTGGCATGTATTAAGTTTGTCCTCCCTGGGTTTCTGTGAGCTAATCTGAATTATAGCACTTTCAACCTTTAAAAAAAAAAAAAAAAAAAAAAAAAGTATTTTTTTTTTCTTTTAAAATTTCAGCTTATATGTTCATATGTTTTTAATTTTGTATTGATCCTGTATATGTATGTGCCATTAGTTTGATGTGTAGACTTTATCAAGCTTTGTGTATTTCTCTTCTCCAAAAGAATAACAGTATTTTTGATAGACCTTTCACTAATATCCTTCTAAATAAGAGCCCCCCCCCCCCGTCCCTTCTCCTCTGAAACCTTTTTGTCTTTCTTCCTCGCTTTTGGGTAAACCAGCTTTGCCTTCTCTCTCTCTCTATCTCTCATACATTTATCTAATACAACTCTATAGCCAAGCGCTGGAAGAGAACAGCAACAACGTTTCTGTTATTCTGAGGCGGTGAGAAACGAGACGGTTGTCAGTAGAGTGTCAAAAAGCCACAACCTGACCACAACCTGCCATTGAAAAACGCTGTTGCGACAGAGACCCATCTGCACGCCATTTTTAGACCATGTAACTGAAGAAAAAAAAAATAAAAATGAAGTCAGTGACCCCAAAACTTAGCACTTAAAAGCTTACAGCCATGGTCACTAAACTGGTTGTTCCTGCCAAAAGGAAACAACATGCTGATAATGATGCTGCGTTCCAGGCAACCCGTAACTCGTGTTTTCACAATTTACCCGTGAAAGTGCCCTGGAACGGCAGTCAAACCCGTAACTTACTACTCGTGAATTCGTACCAGATCGTTGTACTCCCAGTTACAGTTTTTGACGTCACACACACATAAACAACAATGGCGACCCCTGTTGATACAGACACCAGTGATTAACGGTGAGAGATAGAAATAAATATACATAAATAGGCAACGTAAAGTAATTCCGCACATTGTAATTAAAACAATACACATACGATTGTGTACTACTACAGGTTATGTTTATTAAATGAAGCCCAAAATATGTCGCCGACTAGAAATCGCTAGTATCAGCTATCGCTAGCTAACATCAACGTTAGTTAGCCTCTAGCTAACGCTAGCTAGAAGGGTTTGTGGTGACTTTGCTGGAACGCTACCAAGTCGTGAGTCGTGACTTGGAAGTCGTAACTTACGGGCTAAACATTGTGTCTGGAACGCAGCATGAATGAATAGTGTCACAGTGTTCCAAAAATGACTTCTTTTCCCATTGCAAAGTGGCCGCAGGTGTGGCGAAATGAATGTTATTACAGATAAACTCATCACGTAGTCGAAAAGGAGTATTATCTTTAGATAATTGAAGACAGAAGTGAAAAAACGTGGCCATATACGTAGCTGTGAAACACTGACAACAACACGTTTTTTTTATATAGAGGTGAATTACCCAGGACTGGGTCAGTTGTTCTTCATAGTGGGATCATTCTGGGGATAATGGACCCCGTCTCTGGGCTCATGTATGCCAACCTGTACGGAAGCACATTTCTGCTAAGAAAAGAATTAAAAGAAGAAAAAAAATAATACAAAAAGTTAGGCAAGATCAAAAATAAAAATACCCTTGATTAATCAAACATTTGACTTACAATGTAAAAATTATTCTGTGCTAAATCAAAAGGATGACTTACTTAGTCACAATTATTGCCTATAAGTCAACGTTATGTGATTGTAAGTCAACATTATGTGATGCTAAGTCGAAATTTGACTTAGGCTACATTTACATTGCTACATTTTGGTTTAAAAACAAATATCTTTTGCTGTGTTTACACCTGGCATTCCCCCTGCTCTGGCGTTTCCGAGCCCCTAAACCGGAGACATTTGAAAGCACTTCCGACCCGTTTTTGGTTTGGAATCTCTGTGGTTGTGTCGCAGTCTCAACAGCCGCGAACAGCTGCAACAGACACTGATGCCAACATTTCGCCGCATGATTGGGTCATGACGTCTCGTTCTTCTGAGACTAAGCTACTGACGTTACCATGGCAACTACCAGCAGCGGGCGGAGTCTCCACGCTGGCTCCTTTTTATGCCCAGTGTACGAGAACGTTGATGAGATATTTTGGTTTGAGCGCGTTAGTTTAAACGGAGATTAGTTCTTCTACTGGAGCTTAAAATGCTTGTGTGCACGGAGATCGCTTTTGGCTCAAAACTCTGCTTAAAAAACAAAAACCTAGCAATGTAAATGTAGCCTTACTCTAGTAATTGAGTAAGTGAGCATATTTTTAAATCTTCATAATTTTGAGTTTCAACTAACATATACAAAATGATTACAAAATAGCAATTTACAATCACTTAATTATAACGTACTATTTGATAATTCTGACTTCCATTTTTATTTTTTTATCAATCACAGTTTTAACTTACCATTAGTATTTTTGCATAGATTTTTCTATCTTTTTTTTCTTTCTCTGGCAGAGATGTGTGAGTAAGCCGACACAAAAAGGTGATTCCAAAATGAGAGTGACTCTGAAGCACTTGATATAAAATGTTTCCTCCGCTGACATTGATGTTATTCTGTTCCTTGGCTCGGCTGTAGCTCCATTACCTCGACCTGCACCTACTAGGGATGCACTTATCCTCACCCTTTCCTCTTTTTACTACTAGGTGCAGAACACAAACCTTGTAAGGGAATTTGTTCATCAGTTTAACTGATTTGATTTTAATAATGCTCTTTTCTTTCTCTCCCTCTCTTTTTTTTTGTTTTGCTTTTAGTAAGAAACTGGGTACTGTCTGATGCAGGCAGCATCCACATGTAGTGTTATATATTTCTAGCTTAATGTAAGTCTTGCATTCCAACCTCTTTTGTGTATCTCGTTTTAGTGCCATTTTTATTTTTTATCACTTGCTATAACAGCCACCTCTGGAATTAAAAAGGGTGAGAAAAAAAAGGCGAACGAAAATAGAATATTTGCATTCACTTACACTATTTTATATAGCATGGAGTTTATCAACTACAGGGAGAATTATATAAATGATGTGCTTCGGAGAAAAGAAAGAAAAATGAGAAGTCTTGCTTTTTTGTTACATATCTCACATGCAATCAGTTGCTGCAATGTAGAAGTGACAGATTTGTATATTGGTTGATCCAAAGAGATGATGAACACAACAACAGAACTATTGACTTATTGTACAGTACAGTGTATCTTGGAGTTGTCATGTGTTATGTTGAAATGATTAAAAAGACAAACCAGCGGTTTCATACCCTCTTTGCATTCTATTTCTTCATTCTTCTTATTTCTTCCTCCGGTTTTGTTTGTAAAATGTGAAAATCCACTCCAAAACAACAGTATCAAAAGTCATCACTTAAAAACATAGTTAGATGGCCTAAGGCAGGGGTCTCCAACGTGTTTTAGGCCAAGGACCCCTTAGCTGAAAACAGAGTAGGGACCCCGGACCCCTACTACTGTACATATATTGTATAAAATAGGTTGCATCTTAAACTGGGCCGGATGGATGAAAATGAATGGATATTAATATATTATTTATACATCATGTTTTAATGTTAAACATATTTTTGGAAGGCACACTGACTCCTTAAGTTGAACTGTATGGCTACTATAGTGGCTACTTAGAGATGGCGTATCTTCAATGTGTAAATTAAATGTTTCTTTTTCACAAATAGGCCAATTTTGGGTGCACCAGAATCAATTTTGAACCTAAATTGATATGCGGGCAGGATTTGAGTTTGCCCTATGGGGAACATGAATGTACAAAATACCATGGCAGTCTATTAAATAGTAGTCGATGACTCCGTAACCTCAGTATAATCCTGGCTATAGCCCTGCTTACACATTAGTTATATTAGTCATTTCTGTTTTTAAAACACTGATTCATATATATATATATATATATATATATATATTTTTTTTTTTTTTTTTTTTAAATCCAAAACTGGTAGGAGACTATTTGGGGGTGATATCTGAGCTGGTAGGAGCAGTCATTTTCTTCCATCCATCACATTCAGTTTAGGACATTTCTATTTTTCTGAGGACTCTGGCCAACTGCTGAAAAAGCAGAGCGGAGCCAGAATGGTTTGAGCAGACTCCACAGCTGAAGTCAGTGTTTTCCCATATATTTGGCAGGGGGGTTAATGGGTCCTCCCTTACGTTTTTCAATACAAAAAATATGCAATTTTACATCTTTCTGGACCATTATTATCACCATATTTGTGTCTAAAAGGCTGAAAAAGCTAGAGCAGATCATAAATAAATAACACTCAAAAAGCCTAAAGACAAAACTTTCTAAAGAAATCCAGTGGGGACCAACTACAGTCATTAAATCTGACAAAAGAATTATTTAGTTAGTGTTGATACTCACATTGATTTTACATTTATTCGGCTTAGGTGCTGACCAAAATGGCTTGGGTGCTGCACATAAGCTTTATAATGGTAGGGAACACCCTGGAAGTATTATTCTCATTCTCCCTCTATAGGCGTTCACCACATGAGAGGAAACATGCTCAGAATGAGACTGAGTAGTAAAATGTGTACTATACTTTCAGCTACGGAAGGGGTATATTATGAGTAAATTACCAAATTTAAATGAAGAAATGTAGAAAGTAATGAAATTTCAAGTGAAGCGCCCTACTAAAAAATTGTTTACAATGCCATTCCAGAATATCTCGGGACTATCTGACTATTGGCTTGCGTCCCACAGTGTGTGTGTAACGCTCATATTGGACCAGGATCTGGATTATGTCTCAGAGCTCTGCACCAGTACGCCTGCATGCATAGCTGAGTGTCAAGACGACCCTAATTATAGTACTATGGAGCTAACCTATACTTACATCAACTGAGCTGACTCTCACACATACACTTAAGGGATGCCAACTGTGCCATAACTCAGGAATAGAAACTCTTTTGGTTTTTGTATAATTTTCTTAGGAGGAACCTGGAGAGCTCGTCAAAAAGGATTTCAGAGGACCGAGACACCACAACACAGATTTTGTGATTTGATCATAGCCTCCGAGAACACTTTGGAAACACAGAGGGACAAACCAGGAATTAACACCTTGACAGGCACAGAGGCAGGCAGGCACACACACACACACACACACTAATGTTGCACGTTATACCGCTACTAGAAATGTATCGCAATACCCTTGGAATCCCGCTGGAGGGAGCGTTTCTTTTTTTTTTTTTTTTACTATTTTTTGGGGTTTTTATGGCCTATAATTGATAGGATAGTTTGAAGACAGGAAAGGGGAGAGAGAGGGGGGCCGACATGCAGAAAAGGGCCACGGGCACACTCTACTGGGTGAGCTAGAGTTCCTTCCGGAGCGAGCGGTTTTAACTTTGCTGCGGGTGGGAGCAAACGGTCGAAAAATAAACTGCAGGTCCCGGGATTTAGCTAAAACCAACCAGAAGGCTGGAGTCAACAGATGAAGTTGAAAAGTAATAAAAGCAGGTCAAAGAAATGCAGCTCTAACTACAGCCTAAATGTACTGTTACAAAGCTAAGCTAACCTGGGCTCGTAACACAAAACAACACAGCTTCTAACAGCTAACCTAAATCATAACTTTAATCCCCCTGTCTGCTTTTCCCTGCGTGTTGCATTTAACGTGAGAGTGAGACCTAATCTGGCCTGAATGATATACTATACTTTCCTACCTAAGAAGGGTTGTGCTGTGTTAAACTGACTCACCCAGGCGCTGGGTCATTTCACGTCTGAAGATGGCTGCTTGCTTTGGTGACCACGATGTCGGAAGCGACCTTCGCTCCAGTTCCATTGCTCCACGTGCTCCCATACCAGCCTTGCTGGGCCATCCCCGCTCTTCTTTGTTGTTGTAGTTCAGGTTTTTAAAGGTGTATTTACCAAAGTTGTATTGTGGGAAATAGTCCTTTAGTGTCTTTGTCTTCATTAGTGTTCTCTGCGTGGTATGTCTGGTATGCAGCTGTCCGCCTAAAGCGTGCTGCCTCCATGATGAAACAATCTCCAATCCACCCCCCCCCCCCCCATGTGACGTGTCAGCACTTGCCCTATCACCTTACTACTCAAAAGACCTCTCGTTACATCGACCTCTCAGAACAGTCCTGAAAAGTTACAATTCACAATCGTTTCTGTATCTCTTCAAGAGTTTTTCTGTAATTCAGTAAACACATAATCCACCAAAGAGCACGTGGTGAAATGTTATGTTAATTCTTACCACACAACACCGCCTTTTTGTGAAATAAGACAGAAAGGAAAAGCAGTCCGGTGAGTGACATTCTCTTCACAAACACAACATTGATAAAACACAGCGTTCAGCGTTAGCAGCTGTTACAGGGGCGCTTTTTTAAACAAAAAAGAAGTCTCTCACACACACACACACACACACACACACACACCAGTACAGCACGTCCATGAAGTTGGAGGCAAGAGACATCAAAAAAAGAATGGTGGTTATTATAACAGTGAGCGATTATCTATGTGTAAGTACTCCAGCTTGAGACTGAACAGTCTGCATGCGTGAAATTGAAGAATATTACATAATTTTCATACTCAACTTGTCATCACTTTATTGTTTTGTCATCGTACATTTCGTAAATTGGACATTCTGTAAAAGAAACAAAGAGAAAAGTAGCAGAACCAAGTTTCTTTTGAGTCATCATAAGCGTCATGCTTTTTGGCTAAAACGATGACAGGATCATTACAGAGAGCGCCACAAAACAGCGAAACGCAACAATTACAAAGCGGTTTTCTTTTTTATGTACACTGTAAACCGCCTCGATCATAGGCCTACATACGTGCGCATGACCCGGGGCCTTTTTTCTAAAAGTCTATGTGTAAAAAAAATCTCCTCTGGCATGTGCACTTCCAACAGCAGGAGAGGAGTGTCTGTCTGCCTTTACATAAGACAGCAGCCAAGTGTCAGTATCTCTCTGACGTAATACAGAGGGCAGAGCGTGGTACAGTAAATATGGTATCCCAGAGGAACTAAATCAAAGAGTAATGGTCAATACACGAGTACACTCATTTGAATTGAGGAAACCTCTGGGGCTTTACTGAGTAGTCACGTCCCGTAGCCAAGTGGCAGGGGTAACTTTAAACTTTAAATTTTGGCTCGTCTCGCTCTCTTCAAACAGCTCTTTTGTAGTTTAACAAGTGTTTGGGTTGGCTTGACTATGAAGGCAGAAGAGGGCGCAGGAAGATGATGTTTTGCCCCTGGAGAAGCCGGGTCGATCTAACTAAAAACCAGTTTGATTGTAACCATAAAGACTGTGATAGACTACGATGCAATATTCAGCCAAAGGGCTCAGAGTGCAGAGTAGTGGTTAAGTTTAATCTTTGAAGACTCATTTGTTTAGGAGCTTGTAGTCTATATCGACATCATCTCATTTCCGGGACTGGTCAGGTGCAGCCGGAAATTCGGCCGGATGTCTGCCACCGTTGGCTTTCTTTGTGTTGGCGTTCTAAACTCTGGTGGATTTCTGAGGACTATGGTTAACTGCTCCTCAGATCTCTGCAGGGTAAATCCAGACAGCTAGCTAGACTATCTGTCCAATCTGAGTTTTCTGTTGCATGACTAAAACAACTTTGAACGTACACGTTCCACCAAAACAAGTTCCTTCCCGAGGCTATTTTGCAGAGGAGCCTTGGCTCCGTCCGGTGCTCAGTGAGCCCAAGACAATTGTGATTGGTTTAATGAAATGGCAATATACCAGAGTACGGATTCTCCTATCCCGCAATAATGTGCGGAGAAGCCAGACCCTCCTTTGCAGCGCTGTGGAGGAAGGTCTGGCAATGCGAGACTAAGAAGCTTGTGATGCTTGATGACAGTGCATCTTCTCTGCTTGTTGGAACTCATTCTTTAGAATATTCTCGTAGGACAAAAATCTGGCCCCGAACATCCACCATGAACTAGACTGCAATTATATACCAGTGTTTTGCTGGACTTGTGTTATCTGATCTGTCCGAGAACAATATCTTTGTGATTGAGATATATAATAGGGTTAGAATGACTGCACGTGTTGTCTTTAAAGGAATACTTTGTCATTTTGGGAAATACGCTCATTCCCTTTCTTGCCGTTAGATGTACACTAAATACGACGCTACCTCCAGCAGTTAAGTTGGTTTAGCTTAGCATCAAGACGTGAAACCGTGGGAAAAAAAGATAGCCTGGCTAGTTTTTTATGCCTTTGGATAGGCCGAGTCCAGCTGTTTCCGTACTCTGTGTTAAGCTTGGCTGCTGGTTGTAGATTCATATTTTAACTCTTGGCAAAAACGCCAAGAAGTGTATTTCACAAAATGTCAAACAATTTCTTTAATAACAGGATTACAATGCTATTTGATTAATATAATTTATATTGTGTAATTTAGCTAAAGTAAAATACATGGGTTGTCTATGGGAAGCCCTTAGCTCGAGATGCTTGTCAAACTAGATTTTTAAATCAGGTTCCACCCATGCTTTAAATGCAATTTTAAGGTTTTCAGCTGAAAAATCGGATTTAGAAAAGTAAGACCACATTTTTGTCACCCCAAAAAATGTCATTTGAAAAGTGAAGGGGGGAGAGGGAGGAGGACATGAGCTGTAATTCAACAATACATTATAACTATACAGATCTATTAAGAACACTGGATTACATTTCAATGCTCTGCAACCCATTGACACCCAAGCACTGCCAAAATGCTATCTCTCACTATCGGTAGAAGAAACGCACAGAGGTGATCCTGCTGGCATTCAAAGTGTTTTCATATTTTACATTAAAAAAAATGTATCATACAGCAGATTCAAACTTGATGAGGCATCATTTCTCAACGTAACTGGTCCTTTGAAATAACAATCACAAACAGCGATTTTTGCACTCTCTCCATTACTGCATAGTTCAGCAGGCATCCTGCACTGCTAAGGCTACACCGACAGCATTAATGAGCGGAAACATTTATACCTTTTTTTTTGTAAGTCTCTACTGGAAAAGCTTCAAACACGTGTGTGTTGCGGACTTCCAAATACAAAAGGTTACTCCTCCTTGTCATTTTAGTGTTGACTATAGCTTTTCTTTTTCTCCAACTCCAGTGGCTCCAGCCAACAGCCCACTGCCTCAGGCCATCGGGTTCATAGTCCCATTCAGAGCGGTTCTGCATCATTTAGAGCAAATGGACCAATAGTTTGACATTTACAAAAGACTCATTGTTTTGGAAGGAGAAGCGAAATATCTTGATTACAGTTGTGGTTAACATGGTCACACCAGGACATGGAAACTAGAGTAAAAATAACACAACATTTAATTTATCCTTTCTTGTGTTACAATGTAGAACTGCCCAGCATGATTTCCATCCATATCAGTTCAACACAACAAAGTCAACACCATAACCACAGTTGAGACTCCCCCAATCCTTCCCTGATCTCAAAAAGTCTCTGAAATGAAACCAAAGTGACATTTGAAGAAAAAAACATTGGACATTGGAAAGAGGAAAGACAAAAATGTATGTAAGAAAATCAGATGAAGTAGCTTCGCAGAAGATAATTGAAAGAAATTAGGTCAGACAAAATGAAAATAAAAACCTGGATAAGTTAGACACGTAACAAATGAAAAGACAAAAACAAAAATGTGCAGAAACTGTCGTTGGACAAGCTTTGGCCCACTGTGTTGTGTGCAAGGTGAAAACAGCAGGAGACATTAACCGTCCCATCAGAGGAGAATTCGCTCTGAGTCTCTGTCCTGGAAAAAGGAGGGGAGAGAGCGAGAGAGAGAGAGAGAGAGAGAGAGAGAGAGAGAGAGCGAGAGAGAGAGAGAGAGAGAGAGAGAGAGAGAGAGAGAGAGAGAGAGAGATTAGCTCTGCCATCTTGCTGTTCTTTCCCATGAGGCCAGTGGGTGGGGCTGTTGCACCATAAAAATAACCCCTCTTGATCCCCCCTACACACAAGTCAGTGCTTGTTTGACATGAAGAATTAAAAAATATATACATTAAAAAAAAAGTGAACGGGACAAAAATAAAGTAACAACCATCAAAAAAAAAAAAAAGACAACAGCAGCGACGGTGACGACTCAGTCGATCTTGACTGCAGCATAGATTTTCCTGATGAACATGTAGGCTGCGTAGAAGCCGATCGTGCCCGTGAGCAGCCAGAACGACAGGACCATCAGGGCCGTGTAGCCGAAATACAAGAGGGAGGGGATGAACTCCACAATGTCCAACTGGGGAGAAATGAAGAGAAGAGGAATCCATTTCAATGTGCTTTCAAATCAGCAGAGGACGAGATATTCTGACTTTAAGGACATGGAATACATTACATTGCAGATGTCATCAAGCTATATATATTTTATATACATTTAGACAGAGGTCTCCATTATGTTAATGTTTGTTTCGGGTTGGGTACCAAAATTTGTACTTTTTTTGGGGACCGACCGAATTACGTCGGTACTACAGAGCACTGATTCATGTTAAATGAAAAGGTGCCAAATTTATATATATATATATATATATATATATATATATATATATACACACACACACACACACACACATATACACTCACACACACTCCCCCTCTGGGCCATGCAGGCACACCAGTGTTCACTATGCCCTGGTGATAGACTGACAGGCTGGAGGTTTTAAGGCAAGGTAACCTGATTTCTATTGCACATTTCAGCAACAATGCCATAAAGAGCTTTACATAAAACATTAAAGAGCAGAGATAGAAAATAAAAACAGGCTTAAAAAAAAGAAGAAGATACAATTACAAGAATAAAAGTTACAGTGCAGTGTAAGAAATTACTAATTATTTGATTTAATAGGTAGTAGGAACGGGTATGGGAGGGGGTTTGTGTGGTGTTAAATCATCTAAATAAATAACTAAATGTTCTAAGTAAATAGGATAAACAGCTTTGGAATTATTTTTACAACTGAAATAATTTTTTTGTTATTACAGAGGGAAAAGGTACAGTTGGGTACCGGAACCAAATTTCAGGTACCGAAAAAACGGTACCCAACCCTATTTTGGTTTTATTCAGACATAAGAGAACAGTTACAGAAAGAGCCAGAAGGCTCCCGTGAAATGTTGCACATGGTGCGTGAGACGGAGCGGTGTCACCGCTGAGAACAGCGACTAGCTGCCAGGTAATGGCATGAGGAGAGAGGAGTGTTTCTCTTCTTTAACAAGTAGGGTTGGGTATCGTTTGTATTTTTACGATTCCGAAACGGTACTTTTAAAACGATTCCGATTCCTAAACAGATTCTTGAAAAACTGAAAAATAACATCAAAGATGTAATATGTTTACTAGCGATCACGTGGAGTGAATGGTTAATATGCTTTTACGTCCGTTTTGGTTTTAAAAGTAGCCTACATTTACAGTAGCTAGTTAACGGCAGACTACAGAGAAAGTGTGATATTTTTACCTCTGTTTCGGAGTGACAGAGGGAAAATACTTCAGTCGACACATTAAGTGGAACCGAAATAAGGAACCGAAATTTGCGTTCTAATCCGGTCCGATTCTTTCCGGTTGCTTAGGAACCTAACCCTATTAACAAGCTGCATCCCTGATGGCTTTCACATCTCACGTTGCAATTGAAGCAAGACCCCCATCACTCAAAAATGTGGTTTTCTTCGTGTTACTTCAGTTGGAGGTTTGAGCTTCACTGTGCAGCGTGATGTGTGTGCAGAGTTTGACACTAGAAAGCCGTTTGCACATCCGTCTCACCTTAAAACTCAACACATGCACTTACAACCAGGATTTTGTGGAATTGCCTCTAGTGTATTTTTTAGTCAAGCAGGAGACATCCTTCAATTAAATATTCATAGATTCAGGACTTTTTGAATAATGGCGAACAAATAGATTGAGATTTCCAACAAGGTGATAACCCATTATCACTCATGAAATGTATTTAGGGGATCTTTAATCCCCCATCAATTTCATTATTTACTAAATAAATCTACTTTATTAAGCCAGACACGGAATGACAAGAAGTTACGTTTTGGGTCTTGGGTGCTTATTTAGACATTGGACTGAAACATAACTTGCCATCGCATTTACACAACGAGGTGCATGTCTGAAAAAGTGACTCGAGTCAAACTTCAATAACACATTTCCCATAATGCAACTTAATGTCACACTCTGCTTGTTAAATGCCCTCCTATTTCAAAACCAATGCATCTAGTTCATAATGCAGGTTTTCTATCAAATATTTGAAGTCTCGGGCCTAACTCAAAATAACCCTGATGATGTATCAGTTTGCTAATTATTTCATTCAATGAGTGCCATTAAGACAAACTCACGGGACAACATGTGCCATCATTTCAATGATTACTACAGGTAATAATAGTGTGTCCAATTAAAACCCATTGATTCTTCAGCTGCCATCTTCTTGGCTACAGTGGAATCAAAGAAGATCTTGTTGACTGAAATGTCTGAAACCGCCTCAGGGCCTTTACCTTGTTGACAAAGTAGAAGACGGCGTAAATGAGGACGTAGAACGCCGAGCCTCCTGAAACCAGAAAGGTTCTCCACCACCACCGGTAGTCCTGGTCGAAGGGAGAAACGGAAAAAACAGATGATGCAGATATGGTTCAGGCAGAAGCAGTAGGTATGTTTACTGCTGGACAGAGATGTTCACAAGTCATTTTTTGGAAGTCCAAGTCAAGTCTCAAGTCTTTGAGGGGAAGTTCAAGTCAAGTCTCAAGTCTGATCTGTCCCTAACACTGTATTGTTAAATCTTATGAATTCAAAGCATGTCCTGTAGCTACCATCCATACAGTACAGTATCAAAATCAGTTGTAGGATAACTTTATGGGGTCTACTGCAATGCAATCTGAAGAAACACAAATTAAGGACTCTGTTTCAATTTCATAACTGTATTTTTCAACATTTTGGTATCTGCACCAAATAATACATGTTTGTCTGTGTTACTAACTGGCTGTAAAGCCCAACCTCATCATGCATTACATTTTTCAGTGTTCTTCAACTTAGGACATCGTATAGTCTAATCTTCTGCTACTGGTGAAATATTAACCTAAGTCTGTCACATCATATGGATACAACTATAACAATACAATTCGCCTGTCCCCAGCATTAGCACAACACTTTGCGATGGTTAGCTTGTTACCTGTGGCGATGTATGCTAAATGTAGCGTCTCTTTCACATTAGCGTGAGTGACTGACCTATCTGGGTGCTTTTTGAGATGTCTGATGAAGTTCGATGTTGTTGATCCAGCGTCATGTATCTTGGTGCCACACTCCTTGCATGTAGCTGTTCGCTTACTGCCACTGTTTATGAAGTTATTGTAAGCAAAACTAATGACAAAAGGCACAACTGCAGGAGGACTTGGTGTCGCCATCGTCGCTGCATTTTTTGATGTGTGCGCGCGCCGCATAGCGCATGCGTACATTGCACATTACGGCAAAGGGACACGCAGCTCGTCATGCGTTTCCCCAACGTATATGCGCCAATAAAAGAAAATAGAAATACATAAATCAATTTAGATTTAAAAAGCAATAATTGCATGAAAATAGGTTGTTGACGAGTCTCGAAGCTCGAGTCCGAGTCAAGTCTGAAGTCTTTTGGGTCGAGTCGCAAGTCAAGTCTGAAGTCTTTTGGGTCGAGTCCGAGTCAAGTCTGAAGTCAGCTGTTTGTGTGACTTAAGTGCGACTCGAGTCCGAGTCTCAGATTCGAGTCCCCATCTCTGCTGCTGGATAATGCTGGCAACACACAACACATACACACAGGAAATGACACTATCCAGCACTGAGGAGAAACTTTTATAAAGCACTGCATCACTTCCCTCACACTGCAAGTCCTACTGTCTAACAAAAGAGGGTTTTCACTGACGTGGCGTTCTGGGCGGTAACCTGGATGCGCGGCCATATTGGAGGCACTCGGTGTAAACAAGTGAACGGAGTAATGTGCCCTTTGGATACTCTACTTTGAAAAGCTCATCAAAACTCGTCCAGAATACAAAAGGCATATAGGGAAGGACTTGGACCACAAGAAAAGGCGCAATATTTCAAGAAATTACGGTTTATTGGCGGTGAAGATCCCTAAAAGTTGTCTCCCTCTTCTTGGATCCATGGCGACCCGGTGATTCTTCCTTCAGTTGCATATCCCGATATAGTCAACTACCTGTTTTGCTTGCCGAGCCCATACACAGCGGAAGACTTTAAATCCTACAAAAGTTTGGAGGCCTATAACCAGATGGTGTGTGGATGCGTGAGGGAGACGCAGTACCAAGTCATTAACGACCAATGTGTTGTGAAGGCCAAAGTAAGTAATGCAATAACGTCTTTAATCAACCTAACCTTAACTGTATGATATGATTGCGATACTCAAGGTGTAGCCAAGTGACTCGATTGTTTTTTTTTTTTCATTTCACAGACCGAACAAGACAATTTTTCCCTCGTAGATCCTGGTTGAGCTTTGCCAACCACAAGCGCCTCCTTTCCTCTGATAACTTCAGGCATTCCTCTCCCTGGTTTTTAATAACTTTTGGAAGTCGTCCTATTGGTACAAACTAAAACACGGCAATAATTAACCATTTTCCTTGACGACTTTCGGGATCTACTTCAGTGCCTGTGCTTTGCTGAGATGCGGAGTACCTCCAACATGGCGAGTTCTGGTCTGAGGACGCGTTGTGAAAACCCTCTATAGAGAGCACATTTAAGTCCCGCCCCCACCGGAGGGGAAAAGAACTCTTCCTCTCCAATGACTTGTATTGCGTGAAGGTGCCTCCTCGTCTAATTCGTCTGCTAGCAAACAACAGAAACATGTCTAAAAGCTGAAAAAAATAAGCTGCCGACCAGAAAAACTGACATTTCATGAAGATAAAAGTGGACAGACGTGAGGAATCAGCAGGAGGAATGGAGACTGTGGGATCCTAAGACGCTATGCTAACGTTATGTCCGACATTACGTATGTTAGCTTAACTTACAGACATATAGTTAGGCTAACCGCCAATTTCCGCCAACTGTGCAACGGCTGCGGATCCGCTCCGGAACGGCGGCGGAGTAATTAGGTTTCCATTAAAGTCAATATGTGTATTTCCAGTGACTGCTGAACGGCTGCGTTCTGACTCCGTCCCAGCTCCGGCGATCCGCAGCCCTCCGGAGCAGATACGCAGAGCTTCTATTTTTGTCTGATGCCGGAGAGTTCCGCAGCAATTTAGTACAGGGCAGATTGTGTGGGACAGGAAGTCGAGCAGAATAGAAAATACACCGTGCTCACGGCGGATTTGATTTCCCTGCACTACACGTTAAAAATGTCATAATGGGAGGAGACAGGATGGAAACAAACTGTTGGTTGGTTGGTTTTGTGTTTCTGTTTATAGAAACTACATCCTGTTATATCGCGCGATCGTACGTGACTTCAGCTGTCAGTCATGGCCGCAGCCGTTCCGCAACAAATCCGGACCTGGTGGGTATTGAATGACGGCGGAGCACGGAGCCGATCCACAGCCATTTCGCAGTTGGTGGAAATCTGCCGTAAAACTGCCATTTGGATATTCGACTTGGTAACAAAATGCTTGCTGCAAACGTAACATCGGAGATAACGTTAGCTTAGTGTCAGGCTCCCACAGTCTTCCCCTTCTCTCTGCTTCTTCCTCCCGTCTGTGTTCACTTTTGTCTCAGTTTTTCAGCTTATTAACTAACTAAACTTTATTTTCCCTGTTGGTAGTGAATATAGCCACACAGCAGCTTTTAGGCATTTTTTCTGTTGTTGCTAGCAGATGAAATTGACACAAAGGCACCTTCAATACAGGTAAAGGGAGAGTGGCAAAAGCTTTCAGAGTATGACGCAATGTGCTCTGTCTCTATATGTTGTTGTTAATAAATTATTTACCAATGCTTTATAAAGTAGTGAAATGCAGCACTTGCATGTATATTCACACCTAGCCTAAATGAACTTACCTCTGCACAGAGCTGGAAATAAACCATTACAATGCTGATCTGAGAGCAGGAGACCACCAAGATGATGAAGACCAGAAACAGGAAGCCAAAGAGGTAATAGAACTGATTCTCCCAGATGGCCTGTAGGTGGAGACACAAACACACACACACACACACACACACACACACACACACACACACACACACACACACACACACACACACACACACACACACACACACACACACACACACACACACACACACACACACACACACACACACACACACACACACACACACACACCTTGTGTGAGGACTAGGCCACTGACTTCACGTCATTTACTTATCTAATACACTTTGAGACAATTTCAGGAAATTTTGATCTGTATTACGGTGCTCTAAGCAATGTCACGTGTTTCTCAGGCTACAACATTTTTTGTCACATACAGCAAACATCTCCTCACTATCTGCTAGCTGCCTGTCCCTTGAACACACTGTAAAAAAACGCGGTCTCTGTAGACAGCCCAGGCTACACAAACAGCAACAAAAACAAACTGTGCCAACCTGCACCACCAAACAAACAGTGTTCCAGCCAATAACCAACAAGAAGGAGTGGGGTGGGGGGGGGGGGGGGGGGGGGGGGGTAGTGCGCGGAAGGGAGATGGTGGGGACGGGATGAGGAGGAGGGAGGGGCGAGCTAGCCTCCGTTTTGTTTGACAATACTTCGAACGTCAACAAGAAGTTAACGTCACTCAATATCGCTTAGAGCACCTTTAAGTTACAGACAGATACGAAAACACACACAAACAGTTGTACAGCACTGAAAGAAGAGGTGATCTGGCTTTTGAATCGATTACTACACATTTAGAGCAGAGCAGTTGTACTCACACTGAAGATGAAGAAGAGCTCGATGAACATTGCACCGAATGGCAGGATCCCGGCCATCAGGATCCTAGTGGAGAGAAAAGAAAACATTTTGATCTCAAGAAAGCATGCCTTAACTCGACATTTTAAACCCTACACTACAGAACGTCAGCCATCCCAGTATATGGCCACAGATTAAAAGCAGACTGTTTAAACACTCACCCTACAAACTTGTTCATGTACCAGCGCTGCTCTGGGACCTGCCGAGGGATCTGGTTGGTGCGTACTGGGTTATCATACGGCTGTTTGCGGAAGCCAAAGTAGTAGCCCAGGTAGACCAAGGGCATGGAGATACCGAACCACATACACAGCAGGGCCAGCATTGTGGTGAAAGGAACCTAGAGTGGTGAGAGAAGACAGCAGGGACACAAGAAATAAAAGGAAGATGTTTAACAATCCATGTGACTGTATTTGTAAGTGGAAAATCATTTTGATATTTCTTTTCTCAAAAGTTACATAGTCTCACTTTAATATGCTACAAGTGATTTAGGGTCAATCTTTCCTTTAAACAAAGTTTTACAAGTGATCTGTTACAACTGGTATATTAACGTCAATATTACAATAGGGCTGTGTATTGGCAAGAATCTGGCGATATGATAGGTATCACGATACATGGGTCACGATTCAATATATTGCAATATATTTCGATACTGTGCGTAAAGCGATATATTGGGATTTTTTTAAAGTATAATTTTAGAAAAACTAATATTTAAAAAAGACATGATGTTCATAAAAGTCAAAGAAGTTGAAACAATTCAGTACATAGAAAATCAAACTGCCAGTTTGGGATTGTGGTTCACAGGTTGTTAGTGAGCTAATGTTTATATGCTAAAGTAGGCCAAAGTTCAGCCATAGCTACGTTGTTAGCTTCTAGAAAAAAGTCAGGCACTGCTAGGCACTGTTAGGCAAGGACTCTAGTGGTGCGTCTCAGCATAGCCATCTAGCAGTACAACATAAACATGAACCACTGTCTTACATGAATATTTTTGAACGTTTAATAAAAATAAAAATCGATATTGCCTTTTTGAAAATCTATACAGTTTTGCAAAATAAAATATCGCGATACTCAAGCGTATCGATTTTTTCTTACACCCCTATATTACAATAATGTAATTATCCTTCTAGCTGGCTTGTTCCCTAATTTGCTATGAATGTTCACTGAATGCATACATTTTAAATGAGGTGTTTGTGTGTCATGATACTCACTGCCCCGGAGGAGTGTTCTCCCCAGATGAAACAGTTGAGGATAAAGCAGATTCCAAAAACAACGGCAGGGTACAACGTTGCTGTCTACAGGGAGACAAAACAAACAGCCTAAGCCTCTCTGTTCACAGCAGCACTTCTTTCATTTCATTTCAAACCTTTATTTTAAACTCGGGGCCCACTGTGTGATTCATAATGGGGCCATGCGCACAGCATGCATTTCAACAACTAGACAATAACATTTCAATTACAACAGATAAAACTAGAGATGCACCGAAAGACCGGCCGGTGACCGGAATTGGCCGGTTTTCACGTGCTCGGCCATGACCGGTGACCGGCAGGTCAGTCTGACATATACCGATTTCTTGCCGGTCAACGCTCCAATTAACTGACAACATGTTATACGAGTTACAGTTCTCAAGGACGCACGTTTAAACAATCAAAAAAGCAGACAAGATACACAGAAGTCATGTATCAAGCTGCCTTGCTTGCAGAACTCAAAACAAACATTGGGTATGTAGCATTTAAAAATAAGCAGATATACTAACGCAGGAGTGATGAGAGCTTTAGTTGATTATTGACTTACACAAAATGCTCCTTTCCTCCACCGATGGCCCTTCAGTGTACGGTACAGTCTGCCAGCAAAGTAGCCACCAAATACACTGGAAAAAAAGCAGTGTAACATCAAAGAAACGCACTATTTGAAAATAGCTTAATTAATGAGTCTTTGGGATTCTCTAAATGAGGATTAGAAGGATGAATATGGCTCTTACCCCATGAACATGAAGAGGAAGCAGGCAGTGGTCATCAAGGCTCCTCTACTGGATGGAGACAGCATGCCCAACATGGCAACAACTAGGACACACACACACACACACACACACACACACACACACACACACACACACACACACACACACACACACACACACACACACACACACACACACACCGCAGCACGCGGTGGTTAGAACATTTCACAGATTGCAATGACAATCGCGCACTGTGTTACACAAATTTAAGTCATCTGTATATTTCCAGTTTTCCGCAGTAACCTAATTTTGGAGATCCTATGTAAATAAGAAACACTGCTGGAACTCTTTTTTGGCTGGGCCAGTGAATTCTTGGGAGTCCCCTCTGGTTGCTTGGAAGTCACTGGGCCGGCCAAGAAATTGGGACGCAGCTTTTTTTTTTATTATTTAGCAAAATCCTTTAAAGTTATAAAATAAACAAACATCGACAATGTGATTTTAGACTGTCACACATTCTTCTGGACAATGACTCATAACATCTAATGTCAAACAACGCATGACTGGAGCAGGCTGGTGAACATGAAGCAGAGAACTCAATCATTTAGACACATTGACCTAATTTTGGTTTCGAAAGCAATCAAATGTATTCGTGTGCATGTTAACGTTATGACCGCTGTACTCCTTCAGACAAAGCCCGTCGAGCGGTTGTCCATGTGCTGCAGACGCATTTCATTGTTTGTTTCTGCATATTTTGGCCTTTCACATACTTATTTTTGCTGCTTCATATCTGTAGGATAACGTGAATGTGAGCCCTAGCACCATGGGAACATTCCTTTGACCCAATTTTACCTCATGTTTTAGCCTGTGAATACATGATGGGAAAAGAACATCATGGTCTAAGGCTGAGTGTCCACGTAGCGTTTTATTCTGAGTGCAGCGTCTTTTTTTCCCCAGAGGGCTCCATCGTTTTTTGCAAACTCTTTGCATCGACTGTTTGGCACGGAGGATTAATACTGTCACACAACGCATACAGGCTGCGTACAGATGACATGAAGTAGATGGAGCGGATTGCAAAATAGAGGAAGAAAGCGCAAAAGGGCAAAGAGAAGAGACAGGCCTGAGAAAACGACAGAAAGTGTATAAAGTTTGGGATCATTTCAAGCTGAAACAAAACGAAAGCCTCTGTTCACGTAGCGTTACGTTAACCTGTCATCGTCATAGAAACAAAGCCCACAGGATGACGCACTTGCCAGCGCCAGAGAAAAAAGAAAACCAACTCACAGATGACGATGAGGATCATGCAAAAGAGCTGGATCCCTGAGCCCAGCAGAGAGCTGAGGATCATGGGATATTGAGGCGGCCTGAAGACATCACCGTGGACATTCTTCCATCCCGACTCCTCCATGGTGTCCTCCTGGTTAGATAGGGATAGAGATAAGTAGAGAAAAGTGTGGTCAAGTGCCTGGAATATACTGATTTATTAAACGTCAAGAGCCCAAGTTGATTTCAGTTACACTTAAATCAAATCATTCTATACAACTTCTCAAAGACATATGCGTTCTTTCCCCCAAAGGACTTGTCGGTGTGTATTTTCTTACGATGTCATCCTCTCTGTTGTAGTTAGCAATGTCCTTTCTCAAGGTCCTGATAATGATCATACTCAGAATACCTGAAAGGGAAAAGGCGGGAAAGGAGACGGATGTCAGTCAGCTCGAAAGACACATCAACATTTTCCATGCTGTGATAAAACCAGAGTTAGTACATATTACATAATATATAGATTTTAAGGGTGTTACAGTACTTTGTTGTGTTGATATGGACATTCAAGAGGTTACAGTTGTGCTGAGCAGGATTCGCCAAAGATTTAACATACCAGACAGGAAGAAGACGACCACCACAGAGTTGACAATGGAGAACCAGTGAATTTGGACATCGCTCATGGTCAGGTACGTGTCCCATCGAGACGCCCACTTCACCTCGCTCTCCTGCACAGAGGAGATAAGAAGCTCAGCAGTCCTTCCTCTACATTTATCTAGCTTGTATTCAACCCCTCAACCTGGAAAACTGACCCTGCTGGGGAAAAAACCTGAATTTTATCACCCGACCTTGTTGCTTTGAAATGAATGAACCTGAACATTTCCAACTGTAATCTGTAAGTATTTGGACTAGGGCTGAAACGATTCCTCGAATAACTCGAATAATTCGATTACAAAAAATCCTCGATGCAAAATGATTTGCCTCGAAGCTTGGTTAAATCAATGTTACCAACGTTGTATCGCTGACGGACGGTGTTTCCGCTACTGTCGCACACCAGACGCGGCTCAATCTGCTGCTGGAGACACATGCCAGAGCGTAAATAGCGAGGGCCTGAGAGAAGAGACAGGCTGGAGGAAACCACAGAAAGTGTCCAAAGTTTGGAATCAGTTCAAACGTAATTAAAACTCTGTACAGTGTGCCTACTGCAAAATCAAACTAGCTTAGCACAATAATAGCACAACGTCAGTGCTTTAGCATCTCAACAGAAAACATTGAGTCTAACTTAATGATCCATTCCACGAAGAGGACCAACAAAAGTAAATCACAGAGTCGTATGGACGATGAAACTACATCAAACACAACAACTACCAAAATCAAAGACAAGGAAATACGTAGTGGTGACCACGATCTGAGCTGACGCGCTGACTATTCCTTCAGAACAACAGCTGATTGTTGCACATCTCTCTCTCTCTCTCTCTCTCTCTCTCTCTCTCTCTCTCTCTCTCTCTCTCTCTCTCTCTCTCTCTCTCTCTCTCTCTCTCCACGGAGAAACAGCTGATCAACGATCTAATAGCATAAGTGTAACAGAGCTGTGTGACATTATAATCAAATATATAAATGAAAATAGGTTAAGTATAACTAATATTTACATGTAGGTCTAGTTTTGGTTGTTTAAAAACGCAAAAAAAAAATTACCAAAAAAAAAAATACAAAATTAAAATAAAATAAAAAATCCGATTAATCGATCGATAAAGTGCTAGATTAATCGATTACAAAAAGAATCGATAGCTGCAGCCCTAATTTGGGCCATCACACATTTTCTATCGTTTTGACTTTATAGCACACTGGATTTTAAATGATCAAAAGGGTCTAAAGCACGTGTCAAACTCAAGGCCCGCGGGCCGATCCCAGCCCCTGGCAGGTTTTGATCCGGCCCGCATATCAATTTCGGTTCACGATAAATTTTGGCCCGCCTAGTTGTGCACCAAAACAAAAATACTGGAAACTGTTCAAACGGCAACTACACGACACTTAAAGCAGAATTTGGTAGATTGCCGACTTTGGGACTTCCAGAAATTCCCACAGAAGCAGAGAGTTTTCAAAATTAAAGCTCGGAAACAGGTTGCTGTGAGTCAACTTTTAAAATGTAATCTTTGTTTTGCTTGATTTGCTAAGGAAATATTTGCTGCCTTTTTTTAGGGCTTTATGTGGACCAAACTGTAAGTGAGAAGACTATATGAGACATGGAATAACACAGTCAAAGACATTTGACTTTTTCGAAATAAAAGCATGAAAATAAACTCTATATGTCTGGCCCTTGATGCGATTCTCCTTTTCCAGTGTGGCTCTTAGTGAAGTTGAGTTTGACACCCCCGGTCTAAAGGGAACCACAGAGAGAAAGCCCTGACGTCACATGATCACATAGATAAAAATGAATTAACATGTTTTTAATTTCAAACTAATCCTTTGTTAAATACAGCAATTTGGGTGGTTTTACGGAATTATTCACGGCTGTGGATCAGGTGGGAGAGCAGTCGCCTCGGCCACAGTGTATTAATGTGTGTGAATGGTGAATGGTGCCTGTAATATATAAAAGCACTTGAGAATCAATGCAGCAATCACTGACCTCCCAGTGGACAGAGTAGGTGAAGAGGACCTCGTTCTCCTTGGCCGGGTCAATCTCCTGTGGCGAAGAGCCACTGGCCTCGGGCAAGGTGCAAGTCTTCTTACTTTCCTCAGCCTTCAGATCTGAGAATAAATACAGAGGAAGCATTATAAGAAGCGAGGGACTCTACAGTTCACTACATTACAGCACAGTTTTATAAATCATTTGTCATTTTCAAGCGTTTGTCACACACTGTTGTTTTTCTAGCAAACATCCTGAACTTCCAAGGCTTAAGGCTGGGTTGGTAAAGGGCAGAACACCACATCCACAATACCAGCCTAAACAGGTTAATAAAAGAACAACTAAAGTATTAAATGACCTTTGAATACTACAAGAGGAAGTATGCTGGTCAAATGTGACAAACCCTAAAGGTCCTTGCACACTGAAGAAATGAATACGATCTAACGCTGTGTCAATCATGTCCGTCATAAAAAAATTAAAAAAATCTGAACGGGTTCAATTTTCTGCGTTTTTTTTTTCGCATTCCGTAGAAAATATCTGCATGTGTTTTGAGAAGGAGAAGGTATGAGCCTATCCAGAAATGCAGCACAGAAAGACGCCGGCAGAGTGCAACGTATCATTTCATAACTCAGATAGTCTGTCAACAGGTCAGATTGTAATATACAGGAGGAGGATGATGATGAGAATGAAAGAAGGGAATATGAGACGCAGACAGAAAAAGGAGAGCAACAGCGTAGTGATGGAGACAGAGAGCGAGGGCAGCGCGACTCTTTCAGGTAGCCGGGGGGGGGGGGGGGGGGGGCGAGCGCTGGAACACGCAGGCAGAGAGAGAGAGAGAGGTAACTGTCAACGGAGAGAAGCGAGGGATGAAAGGAGGGAGAAGGAGAGAGAGAGGCAGAGTGACAACAGCGTCACATTTTGTATTGTTTCTTGCGAAAAAATTTTACAACGGATTAATTGATACGCATAGGACTCAGTGTGCAAGGTTTCTGCTTCTCTCTAAGAAGACAGATACGAAAAAACTATTTTTAACTTTACAGGCCACTCGGGGCCTTGAAATTAATCCTTGCATCAATGCATAGCGATGCGGACCTGGACGATCTGCATCGATGCAGTGACAGACCATTATCGATTATTGCTGATTATTATACTGGTGTTGCTTGTAGATTTTCCGCTCACTGCTTTTTTTGTTTCTGCCTTTTGTCTGTTGTCTGCTGTATTCAGACTCCGCTACATTCAGGAAGTATTTTTTTCAAGAGCAGATACAATAAAAAGGGGATTTCATATAGGGCTGGGCGATATGGAGAAAATCAAATATCACAATATTTTCGACCAGATACCTCGATATCGATACTGCAACAATATTGTAGTGTTGGCTATTGGTGCTTTCACACAATATTTACACAATGAGAGTTTGGATAAATAATCATCAGTAATGTGGATATAATGACTAAGTGGGTAAAGGCAAATAATATAACTGTTACAACAGTCTGTTAAGTTCAGAAAATTACATAACTTTACTGTAATGCAGCCTTTAAAACCAGGAAAAGACAAGACTTATGCTATATTACGATATCCAAAATCTAAGACGATATCTAGTCTCATATCAGGATATCGATATAACATCGATATATTGCCCAGCTCTAATTTCATACATGTCTGACTGCTTGAATTTGTCGATGAAAACCATGCGCAGCAATATATAATAATATTAAGGAGGTGACGCATCGTGATATTGAAATGATTCCAATCATTGACAGGATAATCGTAATCAAACTGAATCGTGAGACCAGTGAAGATACACACCCCTGCTGGCCCCTTTGGAGGCAACACTTGTGTTTCTTCCTTCTATTCAAGTAGCTTTAATCACCATGGGTCAGAAACATTACACAACATCAAGCTATTCAAAATGAGTGCGTTGACACCTACCATCCACTTTTACACTTTGGGGTACGACCTCAAATCGCACCACCCTGTAATTGTGAACTTCCCCTTCCTCCAGCTTCTCTCTGTGGTAGTACAGGATGAAGGACAGATGGTTGTGCAGATAAAACTGTGAGGGAGAAGAGAAGGGGAAAGACACAAATTTAGTATCCTTAAAAAAAATACCAGGAGACTGCTCATTTGATACACAACATGCATCAGGACCATAGACTGTTAATATTAATGGACAGAGGATGTGTGACGTCACCCGTTGGTTTGTGGAGGTCTGCTACGAGTCGTCGAGTTTGCCGTTACGGGCGCTTTTTGACGAGAGGGAGGAGTGGGGGAGGAGCCACGTTACGTTACACACTTTCACTGGCAAACACATCATAGCCACGCCCTAAAACACCCCCTTCTTTATCGCCGATTTTAAAATCAACGAGACCATAATTCAAAAAGTGAACATCATTCTGTGTTGCAGAAGACTTAAAACTAGCGATTGAGACCATAAACTAATTATGAAGATGTTTACCGAGGTAATAAATGAAATGAGAAGTGGGTCACTTTCTCATAGACTTCTACAGAAACCAAACTCCTTTTGCAACTGCACGTGTCGCCCCCTGCTGGAATTTCAGATAGAATGCAGGTTCAAGGCACTTCCGCATTTGCAGCACTTCGCCGAACCGGATGCTTGTCCATTTATATTAACAGTCTAGAATCAGGACAGGTACAGATACTGTATAATATCTACCTTGTTGTCATTGACAAAGCCCAGTCTGTAGCCATGTTCAAACTGGATATCTTTCACCACGTCCTTCTTCTGCTCCTCCTCCCCTGGTGCCTCTCTGTTGGGGTAAAACTCTAACCTGGTGGCAACTGGCAGGTTATCTGCAATACTGAAAGGCACAGGGAGGTGTTCAATCAGTTTTGGTTTGCATATTTAACTTTTTTTTTTTTTTAAATGTAAGTGCTAGAAAACAAGTTTATCTTAGAGATGTAATTGAGAACCAAAAAAATAATAGATCTTCCAACTACATTATGCTATGTAAAATACTTGAAGAATTGCTTCAATCATATCTTTACAAATCTGTTTAGCCTTAGACTTATAGAGTCTGGAGTCACTAAACAAAAAAAAAATACTGTTATATATTCCTCTTGGCAATAGGTCAATATTAGCATTCTAGGGTTCCCTGGTAACAACAGAGAGGAAGGGATGCTCACAGGTGAACATAATACTCCTCCTGGATCCGCTCAGCAACCAGCTTGCTCTCTTCTATGCTGAGCTTTTTCTTGTTGCATACCATCTCACATTTCTTATCCTTGTTCATCTCGACACCGTAGAGCGTATTCACAATACGGTCCCCACGCAATACCTCACCTACAAAAAAATATCAATACATATATCAATATATATATATAAAAAAAACACATTGAAGTTTGAATTACTTTTTGTTGTTTTTTTTGTAGCAAAATGTAAGTTAAGATTGCTTTTCCTGAATAGGATGAAGTCAAATTAAGTGATACATTTCAGTAAACTTTTCCAGACCACACTCCATCGTGTGAGCAGCAGTCCACTTACCCAGGTTCTCTCCCTTGTAGAAAACAGACTCTGGCTTACAGAAAGGCAGGGAGTAGTATTCATAAGGAAGCTGGGTGCGGGAGCTGGTCAGCTTCACTGCCTGAAAAACAAATGATCTGACTTACTGACTGGGTTCACAGATATAGTGATATGCAAAACTACCATCTAAACTAGGCTAACACATTTGAAATCTCAGCATGACAAAATTCCAAATGAAAGCTCGCTAAAGATTACCCTAATACCAGCAAATAATACACTAAAGCGGTCAGGTTGGGAACCTACAGCTTAATGCATATTTCTCCCTGTTACATTTAGTGTTGCTTAATATTTGACCAGTGTTTTTTAAATGTAAATAAAGTAATTCCAAGTCAATTTCAAGTGTGAAAGCTGTCAGTCAAACCGATCCATGTAGCACTGCTGATGATGCAAGACTCCCCCCACCCCCCACCCCCCAAACATCCAGAACGACACTGTGGATTCCTTCAGGTTCCTGGGATCAACCATTTCACAGGACCTAAAATGGTCTCCCCACATTGACTCTGTCCATAAAAAGGCCCAGCAGAGGTTATACTTCCTGCGACAGCTAAGGAAGTTTAATCAGCCTAAGGAGCTGCTGACCACTTTCTACTCAGCCATCATTCAGTCTGTCATCTACACCTCCATCACTGTCTGGTTTGGGTCAGCCACCAAACGGGACAGGGCCAGACTGCAACGGACAATTGGGGAGCAGAGAGGATCATTGGAGCTGACCTTCCCTCCATCCAGGACCTGTACCGGTCCAGTGTCAGGAAAAGGGCAGCAAAACTCTCTGCAGACCCCTCACATCCTGGTCCCAAACTGTTCAAACTCCTTCCCTCTGGTCGGCGATACAGGGCACTGTTCGCCAAAACCAGCCGACACAGAGACAGCTTCTTTCCCCAAGCAGTCACTCTGTTGAACACTCAGAAATAGCCCCCAGCCTTCCACTGAACAAAGTCAATCATCACTGTTCTGCTCATCTACCTCATGTCTATTTCAATCCTACAATTACAATATTGTTATTAATATATTACCATTGCACTGCTCTGCCTTGCACTGTATTCATATTTAAATCCTAAAATCTCAGACTATACTGACTGATATTGCACTATTCCTTCCCTCTTTTGTATAGCTTTTGTAAAATTGTAAATTCTATTGTATTGTTATACTGTACACTTAACAGTATTTTTACATTTCTTGCTGTCCTTTCTGTTTTTATTCCTTATATGTTAAGTGAGTGTTGTACTTTGAGAGCAAAGATTAACCAGAGTCAAAATTCTTGTTTGTTTATGCAAACCTGGCCAATGAAGTTAATTCTGATTCTGATTTCTGAAAGTCACCTGTCCGACTAATGAGTTTCCTGTTAGTTCGTACATTTTAATGCACACAGTTCTTGGCTTTTCGTAAATAAGTCAGTGGGAAAATTAAAACGCAGCAGAACTAAAAAGGCTGCGATCCATTTCATTCCCTGGTCTCGACCAGAATGGACCGAAACTACAGATGTGAAAGCAACCTAATATCCACGTTTTTGGTGTGGGGAGGTGGACACTCCCATGAATATGGTAAGATCAGAAAAACCCCACAAAGAAAGGCCACAGTTAGGTTAAAACCACAGACCTTCAAGGTGTAAGGCAATGGTGCTAAACACTGAACGCACGTAACAAAACGTTCCTGCTAATCCATGAAATGTTGATTAAATGAATTTGACTCTTACCTTGAGATCTACTGTGTCACCTTCGTGGAAGTCCCGGGGAGCAACCCCGGGAACATAGAAGGGCCGGACAAGAGGCAACGAGGACAACAGCAGCAAGGCCCACCACGTCTCCTGCAACACAGACACAACCAAACATTTCACCACACAGACAAACACTACATAATAATATGTTTATATGAAGAGATTTCACGGATAGAAGTTTTTGTGTGAGCGTATGCAAGACAAAAACATTTGAAATAGAAAGTGATTTCATCATGCCATATAAAATGCTTTCAGGGTTTCCCCCAGAAAAGTAGTTTAGCCTGATGGCAAGTGTGTATGTTTTTGACTAGGGCCCGACGGGGGCCAGCCACAGACTGATGGCAGCATTACTATAGAGCCCAATAGTTTCTGTGATAACAGAATCATGGACGGAATCGCTAACCGGATATATGAAAGTACGGTATGACTACGTCTACGTTTCCAACCGAGCCGTCCCACTGTAGATGTAGTAGGGCTGAAAGATTAAATCGTTTTCAAATCGAAATCGAGATTTGAATGAATGCGATTAGCTAATCATGAAGACCGCGATTAATCGAATTATCATTTATTTAACATGATCGTAAGTGCAACATGTAGATTCTGCTATTGAACTGAGGCATATCAAACATTTCGTTTTACAGGAAAGTACTGACTTTTTTTTATTGGAATTGTTTTTTATTATTATTATAACTTTAACTTCAGTGATAAATGTTCTGTGTTTGACTGTGCAATGTTCCACGCTTGTTAAAAGAAAAACACTTATTGCTGGCAATTCCTATCTGTGTTCTCATCCTTGCATAAGAATATAGAGCGCTTTTGATGGTGTCTCATGTTATAATGCTCCATGACATGTTTTATCTGTTACACAGTGAATATTGAACTTTAGCTCAACTTTTAACCAAATTTTTTTTTTTAAATTCGCAAATCGAATCATAATCTTAATATCTGGCAGAAAAATCGCAATTAGATTCCCCCCCCCCAAATCGTTCAGCCTGTAGTTTAAAAAATGTCTTAAAAATACATTAAGAAAACGTATTCCCAGTATCTAAGGCCTGGTGGGGGAAAACTTAGGCTTGCATTAGGCCACCAGGCTTTCATTACACTGGGGGAAATTCTGACTTCAAACTAATTACAAATAATGTGAATTTGTTATAGAGGTGCAGACCATGCCGACCATGTCTCTTTCAAGAAATCCTCACTGTAACACACCGGAAACTACTTCTTTACAATTCCTTTGCATGTTACTGTACAAACAAATGTGTCAAAATTTATCTGTACCAGGTTAACTCCTCACCTGCAAACGTGTTGTTTTTGTGTGTAACACAAAGTCACATCAAAATGCATTGCAAAGGCTGGCAGTTATGGATGCCTGGCTTTCCTCTAACATTAAACCAAAACTAACATTTCAGTGACTCGCCAAGTTTACCCAGAAACACAATGAGGGCTTTTATATATTGGGATGGGAGAAAATCTTGTTTCCCCGAAGACATCAATACCAAACACAAAGTCACAGCAACAGAGAAATAGCCTCATAACAACAATGTTTATGTGGAGTGGGCACACACTTAAACTAGGGGTGCATGATATATCGACTCAATATCGTTATCGCAATATCACGTTGCGCAATACTATATCGAAAGGGGTTGCAATATTTGGTTTATATTGTAGAGCGCTGCGTCCCGTCTGTTGGCTGTGTGGCTTAGTTGTGTTTGATTTAGAGCTCGCTTGAAACGCTATAATGATCATCCTTTCATTGGCCAGTTACCGTGCCACTTGCACACGTTAGTACACGTCAATGCACAGGTCCACTACGTGACAGACCCTATGGAGCGTACCACGTGTATGCATATTTCGACAGAGTGACAGTGTAAGTGAAGAAATAGATAGAGACAACTAAACGGAATGAATCAGAGAAGCAAAAGAAAAGTTGTGTCCTGTTCTCTTTATTTATATATTTTATACTGTACCACCAGTAGAACATGTCCTGTTCTGTAGACATGGTCCTTATTTATTTGTTCATGTTGGACCAGTCCAATATGACAGTCAGTTGAAATAAACCTTGTGTTGTAAGAAAACTTGTTTTATTTGTTATGAATCTATTTTGATGCGTTTTCCCATAACGTTTGTAATTTTACATGTTTAAAAAAAATCGAAATTAATATCTATATTGCAATATTCATAATCGATATCGCAATATCACATTTTGTCAATATTGTGCAACCCTAACTTAAACCACAGTTAAATCAATCAAAACTCTAAATGGACTGCATCTATATACCACTTTAATCCAAGTCGCTTTACAATTTACTTCCCTTTCACTCACAAACACCATTGGCAGCAAGATTCAGTGTTTTATTCTATGACACTTCGAGCCGGGTATTGAAATGTCCCCTTCTACCTGCTGAGCCACAGCCGCCCCAATTTGTGGCATAACTCATGCAACTTGACAGAGCTTAAACAGTTATGCAAAGACGAATGGTGGGGAGGGATCTGGAGTGTCCTAATGCCACTCCTGTCAAGGCTGTAACGTACTGTGACGTTAGTTGCTGCCAAGTGTGTGTGTGCCTACATTCTAACTTGAGAGGAAGAGGGTACCGTAATTATTGTCTTTCAGAGACATAGTTTTTCATTTTGACATCACCGAGTCATTTTCTACTGTTCAAAAAGCAGTATAAATATCAAAAAAACGAATTGTGTTATTACCTAATACTGGAAAACATTAAATGGTGAGGTAGTCCACGGGGAGCACATTAATTTCGTAGGCATTATGAGTTATGAATGGTAGTGAAGGAAGTGAGCACGCGTGGCTTCTGTTATCAGACAGTACCCGAGCAGTTAAATAACACTGACAGTCTTAGTTCACGTTATACGTGTCTTGCTGCTGCTGTCTTCTTGACATATTTCAGCACTATTAGCTAACGTTACACCGACAACAACATCAAACTGAGCTGTGTGGCAGAGCAGCTAACAGCTAACGTTTAGCCAAAGTTCGGCTATCTGATTACTCTCGGCTGTATAGCAAATGACAGTCTAACAACCGAGTGCGTGACCATTTATACTCTGTCAGCATAGTTAAATTTCCTAAAGAAATTATACAAATCAGTTTTTTGAACCACAGCTCGCTGGCAGTCAAGCTAGGTAACGTTAATGATAGCTAGCTAGCTAGCTAACTCCAGCAAGCAGTTAGCAAATTCGCAAACAGCAGCGAACTCCAGTAAATCCGTACCTAGTTAACGTTAAAATGTTGATATCGAGCAAGGTAGAAATCTACTTTGCCACAATCACAACATTGTGTCTGAGTTTGTTTGGTAAGACAGTATGAGCGACGTGTAGTTTGAAGAAAAAGAGTTCGCTTTTCCACTTACCATAGCCGCGGCCGCCATTTTGAATACGTGTCATTAGTGACGTTGCGGAAGTACTGTGGTTTTTCGAGCTCGCGGAATTCAGGTCTTTCTGCCAGAAAGTTTTTTATTTTATGATTTTAATCCAAACCATTATATTTTCCTAAACTTTACCAAGTAGTTTTGTTGCCTAAACCTAAGAACATTTCTGTCAGAAATGGCTTTTAGGCAGAAAACCCTGAATGCCAACTTTTCCCATGTGCGTTTTTTTGATTAACCTAATTAATAGGCTACACTTTTTATTTGACACACCCAGATCTAGTAGTATAACAACAGCCTAATTGAAATAATTATTAAAATGACTTCTAATACGAATAAATAGTCATTTGTTTAAGAAAACGTTTACAGTATTGTTTCCATCTTTCTTTGAATAATGTGAAATAGGCCTACTTGTTTGTTAAAGGTAGCCTATAATGGAGGATTTTACAAAAAACAATGTATAGGCCTAGACTAATCTCTGCATTCACTCATAATCCGACAATGCTGCACCTTCCCGCTGAGGTGTGTGTGTTTATTTGTGCTTTAGAACATAACCGCTGTTAAACAGTCAGAAAATAGCTCTATGATTCACGGTGCGCCCTTTCTTCATTTACTCTTTTGCTCTCTCTCTCTCTCTCTCTCTCTCTCTCTCTCTCTCTCTCTCTCTCTCTCTTTCTTTCTTTCTCTCTCTCTCTCTCTTTCTTTCTCTTTCTCTCTCTCTCTCTCTCTCTCTCTCTCTCTCTCTCTCTCTCTCTCTCTCTCTCTCTCTCTCTCTCTCTCTCTTGCTGGTGAGACACTGGTGAGGCGGGGCCAACTTTTAACACTGTGTGTTAACAGTTAGCAATACTCACTACATATTATGTCTAACTATCATGAGTAGTATCAATTCAAATGTTCAAAAATTCAATAATTACCAGCAGCGACAGCAATACAAATGCATATTTGAGTAGATAACAGTTTATTTGAAAATGTTCACCACAGTTTCATTGAACCAAGCATCTAACAAAATATGCAAAGAGTTTTATAGTGATAAAGAAAAAAAAAAAACATTTAATAACCCTATGAATACATATACAGTGCTAGGCATTGATTTTATATTTTCACATATCACCATAATCCATAATATAAGCATTCCATAGACAACTTCTCTCAGATATTATTGCTCACAGTTCTGTGGAAATACCAAATCATAAAACGGCGAAATCTTAAATACTTAAAAATATTCCCTTTGAAATTATTTGGATTTTGGTCCACGAAGCAGATTGCTATTTCCAACAATACAATAATCACATTATCCAAACAGCGTAGAAAAAATAGAGTAATGAGTCCTTCACTAAAAAAATGATAGACAAGGCATTTACTTTTGGAAAGATTATTGCATTCAATACACTAATGTCCAGTACCATTTGCACAAATACATTATTTTTTCACACAGAAAAAGATATTTAAGATATATTTCTATTTTTTAATTAGTTTCCCTAAGGGCAAAATGATCAACAACCATTATCAGTTAAAATGGCTTCACATTAAATACCCTATTCCTAAATAATTATATGTATTTGTGTGTACACTTGTTTATATATACAGAGCGTATGGAATATATTATCATGTTAGACTGAAAGAAAAGAAACCACTTAAAAAAAAGGCACAATGAAGAAGTTATACTATAACAAGCCACATCATACTGGAAAATATATATATATATATATATCTACGGAATATAAATAGAAGATTTAATCATATTTCAGCCATACAGTATATCTTCCACAATACCCACTCTTCTTTCACAGGAGGGGAGGGGACAGTGACAGCTTTGCCTGCTGAATTGTTGACATCAACATAGTATTATCAGTGCTGAGCACTGCACCTATTTCACTATTAACATCTGTGTTGTGGTAATGCCTTCCTTTGATGGATGCACATTGTGTGCTGGAGCATAACAACGCAATACAGTCTTTTACATGTGACGGCTTCCAGGTGGCCTTGTTTGTTGGTGAATATGGCCATGTATCTTTGTACGGCCTCATGCATACTCTGGATGTTGTGTACATCACTTTAAAATATGTTTGAATGTTAGGGACTGTACAAACATTATAAGAAGGCTGAGGGCAGAAAAGTGGGATGGCTATTTATCTTTTGTTATTGATTTGAAAAAAAGTAGTCATAATGTTTTTTACAGCACAGTGGAGGGCCTGTTTCCCCTCAGCCTTCCCTTGCACATTTGTTAGAAATACCCTGTGCATCAGCGGGGCCTATCCAAGCCAAGATATGCTTTCACTTGTATATGTAGAGAAGAGTCTTGCATGGGTCCAGTTTTGCAACCCACACCGTACCTCCAAAGCTCAGTAATGAAAATGACTCGTCACCAGTAATTATCCCTAGAGAGTGATATGCATTAAATCTCAGGTCACATGTTATCTGTGCAAAATTATTTGCAGGTTTTTCCCGATATATAGTGATCCATATGACATGTAGCTGCAGATAAAACTAACACATACAGTATATGCCTGCACATATTATGCACTGGTCAGTACTCTGTATGTCAATGTGATTTACAAGACTGCTGCTGGTGTGCATCCAGATGATTAATGGTCAGTTTTGTGAAGATTAATATCTAGGTGATGCAGCTGTGGTCATGCGCTATGTTGTGCTGTGTCCCTGACCTAAGTATGAGGTAGGATTGAGTTGTCATAATATTTTAATAGAAATAATAACAATTACTCTTTATATTGTTTTTATATGTTGCGTCTCTCATCTGTGGTGATATTACTTTATAATGTTCTTATTCAAAGGACGGAGGGCCCAATAAAAATACAAAAAAATGTTAGAAACAGTGATGCATAGCTTCCTAAAAGAATAGTCAATAAAGTATCAACCCTCCCCAATAATTTTTGTACAGTCCCTTATTGCAATACATTATGTGTAGATGAATGAGAAAGAGAAAGAGAAACAGACGGAGAGAGAATGGTAAAGAGAGAGCATGTCTGTGTGTGTGTGTGTGTGTGTGTGTGTGTGTGTGTGTGTGTGTGTGTATGTATGTGTATGTGTATCTGTAGGCTGTGAATTGCACTGCTGCACATATAAACTTGACTTGTTGTTACGTATGAATGGAACAGTACTATAAGAGAAAACCCGTCTGTGGATGTTAAGTCTCATGGCTGCTGCTGATACTGGCTCTCTGTGGCTGTGTAGAAATCCTCCAGGACACTCTGCAGGTAATCAAAGGTGGGACGGTCCTCAGGCTTGTTCTTCCAGCACTCCAGCATGATTTCATAGAGTTCGGTGGGACAGCTGTCCAGGCGCTGCATTCGGTAGCCCTTCTCCAGGGAACGGATCACTTCTGGATTAGTCATCCCTGGAAACAAGAGCACATGATTGGTCAATACAGTCTACAAGCTTAAGAAGAAAAGCCTGGAGTGCTCGGAAGTTCAAAACAAATCATGAAGGTGCTCTTTGGAAAGGGAACACAAAACTTTAAAAGAGAAAAAAGGTCCAAGGCACTATTCTCGTGAAAAAAATGAAAATGCCTTTATTATGACATGAAATAAACACTTTTAAATTTTTTCACAAGAAGAGTGCATTGGAGCTTTTTTCTCTTTTACAGTTTACAATCTATTTGATACATTTTCTATTTTCGTTTATTTGGTAGGAAATACTCATATAACGTCTTTCAATCAATTTACAGATGACTAATTCCTAAATTAAATTTGTGTACAATTTTATAACTTGAATTTTCAAAGCAACACATTTTTATGGACTTAACACACATGTGTGGGCTAATGCATTCCATTGTCATTGTGTCATACTGCATGAGTGTGTTAAAGGATACCCAAATTACATTGAATGTGTCACAGTGTCTTTGACACAGCATATGTGTTGGGGAAATGACACATTAGTTCTAAGAGTAGGTTAAAAGAGACTGCAAAACCACATCCTCCTAAACATAAATGAGCAATAGCTCATGGGCTGCATGGCATTCACTGACTATGGCTGGGACGCTAGCGTTGTGTCTCTATGGAGGGCAATGTCGGTCGGTTTGTCAGTTGACTAAAATATCTCAAAAACTACTGGATGGACTGCCAATAAACCTTGTGTGGACATACATGGTCCTCAGATGACGAAGCCCTCTGACTTGGGTGATAGCCTCACTTTTTCTCTAGCGCTACAATAACATTGACATTTGTGGTTTTGAGTTAAATATCCAGGCAACTATTGGATGAATTGCCATGTAATTTGGTTAATGTCACCCTCAGGAGGAATTGTCCTAACTTTGGTGATCCTCTGACTTTTTCTCTTGCATCCTTGTCAGGTCAACATTGTAATTTTTCCAATACTTGGTATACAATACTGGTTTATGACCAAAATACCTGCAAAACTAACGACATCCCGTCAGCCTCAGCCGAGTTTTGTGTTTATTGCTATCATATGTTAGCATGCTAAAACGCTAAATTAAGATGGTTAGTATGGTAAACATTATACCTGCTAAGCATGATAACATGCTGTTAGCATTTAGCTCACTGTGCATGCCTATGAACAGCTTCATAGAGCTGCTAGCATAGCGGTAGCCTTGTTACTGCTGCACCTGGCATCAAGGTCTAACCAAAATTATACAAAATGATATTCTGTCAAGGACTAAGGTAACAAAAAGGATGTGGCCCTTAACTC
>CM042318.1:5812807-5855307 GCA_023566125.1 Zingel zingel
TCCTTAGAATTGGTGCAGTTCCCCTTTTACCCTTTCCGTCGACCATGCAACTTTTTATTTTTTTGGGTCAAAATTGAATGTTTTAGTCACTTTTTTCAACGTTCTTGTCACTTTCCCCGACATTTTTTTGTCACTTTGTCCAATATTTTTGTCACTTTTTTCAACATTTTTTTAATCTTTTTTTTTCTTTTTTCAAATGCTATAAAATTGAATAAAACACCCAAATTCAATGAAAGTAGTGAACTGATCATTTATTTTACTTGTGAAGAGCGTTATTTTTGTTTGACAATTTGGTTGCAATAAACCCAAATTTCTGATATTGAATTTTTTTTAAACGAGTCAAATTTGACCCGAGGATAACAGGAGGGTTAAACTAGTCGCCATATCTATTCAGTTGGACAATTCTGAATGTATTCATTATTAAAGGAATAATTAAAATCATGTTGGCCACATGGGGGCAGCGGAAACAAGCTGTGAACACAACATTGGCATAGCATCACTGTTTTAGGTTGATATGGCTAACATGTTAGCAAACAATAGCCTATTTAAACATCCAGTAGACAATGAGCTACATTAGCATTCATTTGGCCTTATGTGTCTTGGGTTTAGGAAAAGAACATTGGGAAAGGCTTTAGTAACACAAAAAACCGACAAAAACACGACGGTGACCAACGTCACACGCTTAGGAAAACAATAAATGGTTGGGTTTAGGAAAAGAACATTGGGGAAGGCTTAAAAAAAATAAAAAACAGTTAATAAACGCCACACGCGGGACGCAATCCCGGTTCTCCTGAGTGAAAGTCCTGTGTTTTTACCCATCAACCACCCCCAACCCCAACCCCAACCAACCTCCCTCTGCGGACTTCCGTCCTTTCATGCTACTCGCTACGGCGATAATTCACATGTAATGTAGGTCAATGGAGGGCAAACGGCGTTGATAAACACGCTAAAAAGCGATTATGTGTCTTGATAACACGCCAAAATGGCATACGGATTGGTGGGTCGTTTCTTTTACGCTGAAAATAGCAGCGTTTGAACACAACACCAATAAGATTTGTCACTATGAGTGACCCTATTCACATTACACACAGTCATCCCGTCCATTATTAATATAAACATATGAATAATAGCAGCTTTACAATTTTAAACATTGAAGTCATGTTAACCTACGTATCTAGTACTCTTTGTAACAAAGGTGTGCTACAAAATGTTTGTATCGTACACCGAATGCATTTACAGTGGTTTAAAATGTGCCAAGAAATTAAAATGAAATTCAATGTGTTAAAAACACAACTTCTGCAGTAACTGCCAACAAACATTGTAACATTTGTCAGTTGAGATTTTTTTTTTCTGTCAATAATTTCTCATTATGACTACTCAGACTGCTCCACTAAAGGAAAAATGAGCTGTGTTTGAATGTCTTTTACTCACCCTGGGTGGTCTCACTGTCTCGGATCATGTAGGATCCCAATTTGTTGCCAGGGGCCAGCAGCTGCCTCTCAGCATCTTTCCTGCTCACGCCCTTAAAGAACCACCTTAAAAAAACAGGAAACAGATCAGTTAGTACAGAAACCTCCCAACGGCTCTTCCTGTGCGAGCCTTTATTCTCCCTTCATATTGTGTGCTTTGTTTCCTTGTTCATTTCCACTGTGAGAGAAAGTAAAAAAGTGACATCTAAATGTGTTACATGATACTAGGTCTTTTTTTTATAAAGGCAGGCTATATTATCATAGTTATTGTATTATTAATAATCAATAATACAAATATTTCATAGTCATATTATAGCTTTAGTGTCGCACTGACTGCTCTAAGTCATTCCTAACCACAGGCAATACAACTTTTTAACTCTTCATCACTGAGTGTTAAATAAAACTCATATACATCACAATACTGCACTAAGTGTAACTTGTACAAACTTAGGTTTACTTACATCATTATAAATCTATTTCATTAGTTGTACATTTTTATTCACAACTTGTAAATACGTTTGTACATTCTTTCCTTTGTATTTTCTATCTTTATTGTTGAATAGTTGTTCTTGTATTCTATCCTATTTATAATGTCTTGTATTTTCTGTATGTGTGCTGTGTGTCTGACATTTTGCTGCTGTAGCACTGAAATTTCTTTCTATTTCTTAATCTTTCTATCTATCTATCTATCTATCTATCTTTCCATATATCTATCTATCTATCTATCTATCTATCTATCTATCTATCTATCTATCCATCTATCTATCTATCTATCTATCTATCTATCTATCTATCTATCTATCTATCTATCTATCTATCTTAATAACAACAGTTTTCACCAGTGAGATACTGATAATGCATATAAATGTGTTTTCAATGTGAGTACACTTACTCCTCTGCCTCCAGAGTATCTTTGGCCACATAATTACTGGGGATGTAGCCTTCCTGACCTGAACTGATTAACATAGCTCTCCACCACTCCCCCGATCTGCAGAGAGAGAGAGAGAGAAAGAGAGAGAGAAAAACAAACGTGCATCGTCATTTCCAAAGGTCTCCGTTTGTGCCCGTCGAGACTACAACGCAACCCCGGAGTTTTCAAACCAAAATGGAGGCAGCTATGTGTCCAAAAGTCTCCGTTTTAGGGGCTCTGAAACTCCGGAGTAGTGTAAACGCGAGGCGTAAACGTAGCAAAAGATATTTGTTTTTAAACCAAAACATAGTAGTTTAAATGTAGCCAAAGACACACAAGTGTGACTATCTCCTGCCAACAAAGACATGACAAACCATGTTTTACAAGTCCAAAAACTGTCAAAAAATTGTTGGACCCACAATTAACTTATTATTTATTATATACTTATTCTTATATCTGAAGCAACAAAGAATAAATGATGTCCTTCACTGATACTTACTCCTCTAAGATTTTGAGTTTATCTCCCTTCTTGAAGCCAAGGTCTCCGTCATGAATGGCTTCATAGTCGAACAAGGCCATGGCAATACTCTCTCCTACAGCAGCATTGCCCAGAAAAGAAGAAAAGCAGAAGGCTTCATGTTGGTACATTGGGCTCTTGATATGCAGTAAAAAAAAAAGTCCCTTTTGCATTGTCATTCACTTTCTGAATAATTGCATGCTGAGATATTTGGACCTGTGAGAACATCTTTGTGCTTGTAAAACAGACCAAACAAACACTGCATGTGAAAAGTCGACATTTTGAAGAACGTTTTTCATGAGGTTTTAACCCAACATCCTCGATATGTGACAGTGTGTACATGAGAGGGCAGTGAAAATGACTCAGTGTCTGTGAATGTTTTGTTTCTTAGTAGACACATTTAAGTCTGAACCACATCTTTATTTGGGTTCCCCGTACTTTGACTATGTAACTGACTTCCTCGATAATAATAGCAGTGCTGGTCGGTCTTAGAGGCCTGTGTGGTGAGTCGCTCTGTGTTGACACACCTCACTCTCCTTCCACTCGCTCACATGTTGCACTGAGCTTCGGACAGACCTAGATGATGCTGTTTAACCCTCTGAGGTCTAAGGGCATTTTTGGATATCTTCTTGAATTCTCCTTTTAAGGTTTTTTTTTCCATCTGTTTCATATCAAAATGTCCCGAACAAACTCAGCTTTCTGTATAGTGATGCCCAAAATTGTTCCAGAGCAATGTATAAAGAGATAATTTGGCCCTAAAGCGGAAATATTTTTCAAATCTCTTTGTGAAAACAAACCTACACTCACTTCTTGTTTTGGTGCTTTAAATGAGTTTACAAAAGTCTTGGGTTCACAAAAGCTTAATATATGAAGGAAATAGTAAATAAATGTCTAAAATGAAATTTTGTAATATCGCTTTTTGAGTAGGAGTGTTGTCAAACATCGCTTGGACGTGCGTCTTTTGTCCTCAGACGGTTAAAGTAACCGTCTCGATGGCAGACTCTATGGTGGTGTTGACAATACAAGGGGGGAGGTTAGAAACAAACCTGCCATCGAATGACCTTATGGTTCCTTACGGTTTTTGCCAATTGCTTACACAATGAAATACAAACTATTACACAATTATCAAAACATTACACTCAAGGAGCATATTGGTCCAGATACCCTTAATTGTAGACACACCAATCAGGTTTAAGCACTATAAAAATGCAGCAGGAAAATCTAGTATTTTCTGTACTGTATTTTCTGTTGTTTTTAGATCTTTTTACTGTAATTGTAACCTGTACTGGATACAGTATTATGTTTGTCTGTTGTTTGCTGAGCTAACAGTGGTATGCACACTACTGTATTAGCTGTATAAAAACTGGGACTTGTTTTGTTGTGATTCTCCATGTTGACATGTTGACTGATTTGGGTATATGGAGAGAAATTAATAATATTTTCCTCAGTCTGCAGCATTGGTCTTGTGAACTTGTACATTTGCACGTTCTCTGTGTACTTCATTTACAGTACTCTAATCACTGAGAAGTAGAATTGCTAAAAGTGTTTTAGGTTAACAATAGCAGTGTGTAACTGGTTCAAACAGAACTAAGTCATATGAAACGTGGGTGTTCAAAATATGTTTTTTTTTATAAATTAGTATATAGTTTTTGCAAGAGTGTTTCATTGCTCTGAGGTGTTCTGCTGATTGTGTGTGTGGTTGTGCTAATTGTGTGTAGTGTTCTGAAAACCGGTCCTTGTTTTCAAAATAGTGCTTAAGCAATCAAAAAAAACCCCTGTAATATACAAGATACAGAAAGACGTACAGCTGCTTAAGGATTGCAAAACATACTGTGGAGCTGCAGCAGTAAAAAGATTGAAACTCACCTTCTGAAGAGTTTGCATTGGATGGCATGTTGCTCTGTAGAGAGAAAGACACAGATATACTGTGTTTAAGACTAAGAGAAGAGGTCAAGTTTTGACCTCTTTTGTCAAGAATTAATTCCCAAATTTTTAGTTGATTCAAAGTGAGAAAAAAAAACCTTTCTTAAAGCTGCAATAATTATTTTTTTTGGGTAGGGGCAGTGCAGCACAATTATTATAACAAGTTGTTAAGGCAAATGTAGTCTATATCCATGATGTTCCACTTCCGGGATTGCTCCATTGCCACTGGAAATTCTACCTACCTTCCGCTTTTATTTGTGTTGGAATTTTAAACTCTGGTGGATTTCTGAGGACTATGGTTAACTGCTCCTCAGATCTCTGCAGGGTAAATCCAGACAGCTAGCTAGACTATCTGTCCAATCTGAGTTTTCTGTTGCACGAGTAAAACAACCTTTGAACGGACACGTTCCACCAAAACAAGTTCCTTCCCGAGGCTATTTTGCAGAGGCACCAGAGCTTAGCGTGCCTGCCTGGAGCAGATGACCATATGCTGTATACTATTACCGTCCCTCTATATTGTGACAGAGAGAAAAAAATCAGAGTTTTTTTGCTGACAGGGATATGTTTACGTCATTATTTGAAGCTTTTGGCACAATTAATATGTACATCCGACATTGTAACATTACAGCTTTGACAGAAAATAGGGAAAAGCATAATAGGTCTCTTTTAAAATCTATTCTGGCATTGCAGTGGGAAAGATTATCCAAAGCATTATTGTCCTTCGTTGTCATGAAATATTACTTGCCACATTAAAGCAAATCAAACTTATATTTCAATAACATAATTGATCAAATTTCCATTTTATCACTCAAGTTGAGACCCAAATTCATCTAGAATGAAGCCACTGCACAGAAAACAAAAACTTGAAAGGAAGGGAGGAAGGAAGGACTTTGTCTTATCAACTTGAAAAATCAGCATGTTGTCAGCAGTTATCTTTACTTAGGTTTTGGTGTTTGTAGTGGGTTTCTTACACGTTTTTTAACATTGTGCAACATTAGCACAAGGGTATAATGAGCTGACCTGTCTAAGGACCAGACAGCAAGACAGACTATCTTTAAATTTAGACATCTGAGAGATACAGTATATAATACAATACAGTGGCTTATGTGCGAGTTGAGGGAGGTCTTATGTGTTGCTTAATACTGAAGTTTATACGTCTCCTGCCTGAGTGCTCTGGTTCTCCTTCTGTCACTTCCTCTTTCTTCACTGAGGGTGAAAAAGTTGTTACAGTCAGCTGACAGGAAGCAGTAGCCAGAGGAACCACATTTTCACACCGCAGCACTGCTACGTACACATGGCTCAGATCAAAGTCTGGCCAGTATGCAAACAAGCCACGGGAACATGTTCAGCGTGTATGTCACAGCACGTCTCTTCTCTCTGAAAACTCTCTCCTATCACTACTGGTAACCAATGACTTTTCTCTATTGTTCCCTGTCATACTTTCACTGCTTCTGCAATTGACACCATTGATCTTCCCTATTCTGCTGCAGGTGTGTGCACGCCCATTGTTATTGGCAAAAAAGTTCACAAACACTATATGGTCAGATATAATGTGGCTAGTAAAGATCTGAATTCATATTCAGTGTTGGGAAGTATATTTACTCAAGTACTGTATCTAAGTACAATATTTCCATTTGATGCTATTTTACTCCACTACATTTATCAGTTAGATATAGTTACGGATCAACCTTTTCAACTTGTTGTCCCCCGAAAAAAAAAGAAAGGAAAAAAAGTCTAGTGGGGGCCCTTGGGGGCACATTTGAGACAGAAAAAGGTAAAGTTATCCAGTAGTTCCCCCCCCCAAAAAAAAAGATTAAAGAAACATCCACAGTAGCAGAAATTTCCTGCGCCATTAGTCATCTCACAATCTCTCAGATTTATCCTGTGACCCTTTGGAGGGGATTGGACCCCAAGGTTGGTAATCACTGAATTAAAGTACCCAACAACTTTTTTTTCTCATCTTTCTCATTGTCTTTCTCATTTTTTTTGTCATTTTGTCCTTTTAGAGCTGACTCATCTTTCCTTTATCACTATTACAATGTTGTATATCTAAGGGTATGTGTGTTGATTTGATGTGTGTATATACTTTCTGTCATATTTGCTAAAACTGACCCTATGTTCAAGTAGAACTACATGTAGCAGGTAATTAAAAAAAGAATCCGGCTCCTCTGGCTCCACCTACAGCCTGTAGTGGGATTTGCAAAAATCCACCCTGTTTAGATGCACCAATCAGGGCCGGGGGGTGTCTAACTGCGTGTCAATCACGTTTTGGGCTTTAGCGGAAAGAGGGAAGGGACTGAGAAGTTGTCGATGTTCAAATTTTTTGGCTAAGTCCTGGATCTTCGCAATCCTACCTACGGCACCTTTAATTTCTATGTCCTTTATTTCCACTGTCAAAGCACTTTGTAAACTATCGTTTTCAAAGGTGCTATACAAATAAAAACGTTAACAGTAGCTATAGTGTAGGGGGCATCCTTAAAGGATCTGAATACTTCCACCATTGGCCATTGTTAGTTGTAGAAGTTGTATTAGAATAGGGCATTTTTGAGAACGTTAACTGTAAATGATTACTTCTGTATGTGACGTGTTATATACATGGTTGCCGTCAGGCGAAAACCTTGTATGTCCAAAACTCTTTTCAGGAAATAAAAAAAATAACTAATTTATTTAACTTCGACAAAGTCAGATTAAAATTGCCTCGTCACTGTTTAAACATTGATAAAACCCACAGACAGATGTAAAAGCTGACCAATAGCATTGGTTTATGAAAAGCAATTAACATGACGAATGACGCAGATACAAGGTTTCTGCCCGCCAGCGACGATATGTTATATATGCCGCGTTGTTGCTTGCCATGTAGTCTTGCACAGCGCTACGGAGGAGGGTCTGGCTAGTCCACGCAACATTCTGAGATGGGAGAAAAACGTGCTCTGGCAAATTGGCATTTCTTGAAACCAATCACAATCATGTTGGGCGGTGTTAAGCGCCGGATGGAGCAACGGTGCCTTAGCAAAATAGCCTCTGGAAGGAACTTGTTTTGGTGGAACATGTGTACGTTCAAAGATTGTTTTAGTCGTGCAACAGGAAACTGAGATTGGACAGATAGTCTATCTAGCTGTCTGGATTTACCCTGCAGAGATCTGAGGAGCAGTTAACCATAGTCCTCAGAAATCCTCCGGAGTTTATAGAATGCCAACACAAAGAAAGAGGAAGGTGACGGACTTCTGGCTGAAATGAGGGACATCCGGCAGAATTTCTATTATATAGTTTTAATTATATAGACTACTTGCCACGTGATGAACAGCAACTTGTTACTTTTCTCACAACATTACTGCTTACAGCTTTGCTCATGGAGTTTCCTGCGGTGGGGTCTTTGACATAGTGGGCTGTCTGCGCACGGTTCTGCAGGTCGTCGTTACCCGTCCCTTTGCTGAGAGGCTCCTGCTCCTTCTTTGAGCCCACGCAGCCCATGGTGCCTTCTGCAGGAGGACAACAGAGAAGAAACAGCAAGACATTAAAGCTGTGGACACCAGCAGAAAAACGCCATTGAGATGTTACATGTAATAGTCAGGCCTATTAGGGCTGCACGATATGAGGAAAATAGCCAACTGCCATTATTTTGACTGACATTGCGATTGCGATATGATTCACAATATTGGAGGGAATGATAATTTGTTGTATCATTATTCTCCTTTTCATGGAAAAGTATAACATTTAAAAAAATCCTAATGATTATAGTGGGATTTTTGCAAGGATCTGTACCAAAGAAAATATATATATATTTTTTATATAATATATCTGTAGAATACGATTTGCCAGTTCACCTCCTGGGCACTACCACGGTACCCTTGAGCAAGGCACCAAAACCCCCCAACTGCTTGGGGCACTCCTCCAAGGAGCAGCCCCCTCACTCTGACATCTCTCCATTAGTCTGTATAGCATTTATAGGTCCTAAGCATGTGTGTAATTCAAGCCTGTGTTTAATGTGTATGCGACTGTACCTAACAGAGTGAAAATTGTGAATTTCATAAAATGAGATGAAAAAGACAAAAAAAAGAAGATCGTTTTCTTAATGAAATAATTGGTTCATGTACCATCCTTATACTGTCCATCCATATCAAGCACAATTAGCTTCTAAATAGAACAAACTGAAACAAGTATATACCAAATATATTTGGTACCTCTAAAATGGCATGTGGCTCCAGCCAGACCCCTCCATTTGAAAGGGTCTAGAACCGACACTGTGCGTAGGGACGAGGTTGGGGCGGATGGACGGATGGGTCAAACAAACACAGGAGTTTCACACAGGACACTGCTGTTCATGTCCTGCGTGAAAGCTGTGTGAAAGTGAAACAGTATCTTTAAAACACAGATGCTCTGTAATGCAAGTCTGGTTGACTGAGGTATTTGGGAATTTGAACAGGTTTCCTGTGGTTGTGCAGCTCAGTCCATGGCTATACTGTAACTACAGAGAGCATCAACGGCTTACTTCTGTTACACAACAAAAGCATTCTCATGAACGGATCCGTATGATATCATACGACATTACGTGTCGACCCGTCACATGACAGTTAAGCGTAACGGCCTTTATAGTTACATTTAGCTGAGAAAAGGTGACTGTGAGCTGGGTACAGGGCACCGTGAGGTGCCGGTTAATTCAGTGACCTTTGCAGTTGGGTTTAGCAGACAAAAAGGAGATTGTCCTGCCGCAACGGCAGTTAAGTTTAGGCGTTAAAAGATTAGAAAAAAGTTTGTGGGGTGGGTTAAAAAACTCATCCCCTTAACCCATATGTTGTCTTCCTGTCGACCATGAACTTGTTGTCCTTTCGGGTCTAAATTTGAAAATGTTTTAAAACTTTTTTGTCGCTTCTTTCCCCGACGTTTTTGTCGCTTTATTCAACTTCAAAAGAACCAGGAAATGAGTAGGGCGAAATGCAACGCTATAAAGCCACGGCCGAGCGACGTGTAATTACGTTTTTGAGAGGTGCACGTCAGGCTACGGTGTAGGGTCCGGTGTAGGGTCCGGTGTAGGGTCCGGTGTAGGTTCGTTACTCCACGTACCTTCGTACGTAGCAACGGCGTAGTTTTTACGCAGAAGTATAAATCAAGCTTTATAGTTCACAGCTTACTGGATGACCATGGACGTATGATATTAGGGATGCTGTATGCCCCTGCAATCCACATTATTTCTTTTTTTAAAGATTATTTTTTGGGCATTTTTAGACCTCTATTGACACGACAGCTGAAGAAATGAAAGTGGAGAGAGAGGGGGAATGACATGCAGCAAAGGGCCGCAGGTTGGAGTCGAGGAGTAAACCTCTATACATGGGCGCCCGGTCTACCAACTGAGCTATCCGGGTGCCCTGCAATCCACATTATTGCAGTTTATTCTGACTTAATACTTTTTACAGATGTTGGTCTCCTGCTATACTGTTTTAATTTGTATGTATATATCAATTGAGATCTTCCAAGAATTAACACTGCAAGGTCTTTCTATCTACCTTGGCAATATAAATATTTCCACACAAGCCCCCTTATTCAACTGTAACATCTAGGGAATACTTTGTTTCCTCTACATATCACACTGTATCTGATTGTGTGCATGTAAATGTGAATGCAGTTATCCGGAACAAGGCTTAACAGGAGCGAGGACAAAGAGGGAGTCTGTGATGGGAGATAGAAGCTGTGTTTTATAGCACATGTTGGCTCACATTCACAGATGGAGAGGACAGATGAGAGAGTTATTCTGTGTAACCCAGCTCTCTTCAGCTCAGGGTAGAAGATTATCGCTCTGTGAGTGAAGGAACTAATGTGTAACATAAGCACTAAACAGCAGTGGTGGAGGAAGTATTCTGATCCTTCACTTGAGTAAATGTACTAATGCCACACTGTAAAAATACTGTGTTGCAAGTAAAAGTCCTGCATTGAAAATGTTACTCGAAGTACTATAAGTAAAAGTACTCAATGCAGAAAAATCCTCCCATTTTAGAAACTGGAAACCAGTGGTAGAATGTAACTAAGTACATTTTCTCAAGTACTGTACTTTAGGAGTCTCTTCTTTTCGTGCCACTTTCTACTTCTACTCTGCTACATTTCAGAGAGAAATATTGTACTTTTTACTCCACTACATTCATCTGACATTAAGATTTTTGCATACAAAACACATGTAGTTTATAAAATACAATGTTTTATTATAAATTAAACTACCCAACAATATACCTACAATATGCCTACAAGTCCAGCTGAAATGATTAGCTGATGAAACAGAACTGTTTGGATCGTTTCCAGTTTCTAAAATGTGAGGATTTTTCTGCATCGAGAACTTTTACTTTTAATACTTTAAGTACATTTTCCAGATGATGCTTACATACTTTTATTTAAGTAACATTTTCAATGCAGGACTTTTATTTGTAACATAGTATATTTTACAGTGTGGTATTAGTACTTTTACTTAAGTAAAGGATCTGAATACTTCTCTCACCACTGGTGCAAACGATCCAAACAGTTCTGTGATTAATGGTCTAATCATGTCAGCTGGACTTGTAGGCCGTTATAATGTTGGGTAGTTTCATTTATAATAAAACATCATATTTTATAAACTACGTGTGTTTTGTGTGCAAAAATCTTAATTTGTAAAGTAACTAAGGCTGCCAAATGTAGTGGAGTACAATATTTCTCTCTGAGATGTAGCTGAGTAGAAGTAGAATGAGGAAAGAAAAGAAAAGACTCAAGTAAAAGTACAAGTAGCTCAAATTTGTACTTAAGTACTGTACATTAAATGCACTTAGTTACATTCCACCACTGCTAAACAGCAGAGCCCTGTGACCATGCAAACAGATCTCCTATGATTGTAGAAGTCACATGTCACGACGCTGATATCCCCAAGCGACAGGAAACACCAACACTGACAAAACTTTAAATATTTCTGCAAGCAATCTCTTGATCTGTTCTTCAACAAATATATACAGTCTTACATAATCAAGACCATACTGCCCTGCTGCCACTCACCACTGTACTATGGTATGCAATGGAAAATGTTTCATTTGAATATTCAGACACAGGAAGTTCCGTTCTACTTGAGGTCAGAATTAGTGATGTTACCGTATTTGCTTCCTTTTTTTCCCTCTGTGTTCCAAACCTGGTTCCTCTTTAGATGTCTAATCGCTCAACCTAACAAGTATTGAACTTTCAGCTTCATGTGTTTTTTTGCTGATACAAAATGGAGGTCAGCAGTAGGCTGGTGGTAACACATTTCCCTAGTTTGGCTCTGTAAAAACGCAGCTGTCATTGATTCATCTCAGTCCGCAAGTAAAGCAACAACAATTCATGTCAAAGGAAATCCCCATGTTGCCTGAATACAAACAGGGGCGGGGCTATAAGGGGGACACGGGTCCCCACTGAAATATGATGACCAAGATAAGGCTAAGTAAAAATGTGGTCGATTTTGAGATGAGATCTTTGTGACGTTTTTGTTCTGTTTTTTTCTTCTTTTTTTGTTGCTTATATGACAGCAAAGAAGGGTTTTGGGTGATTAAAGAAGTCCATGTTGCCACTTTTTCAGAAAATCTGCTTTAAAATGTAGGAAATATTGGATAGAATAGAACAACACAATGTTGTTACCCCGTGCCCCCCCTCTAGTCTAGGCCCACCCCTGCATTTAACTCTCAGGAGGAAGGTGAAGAAGCGTAGCAACTTTTTCCCCTTCCTTTGTTTAAGATAGAAAAGATGAATCTATGAGAAATCACTTGTGCTTTGACTACGCTGACAGTTTCGCTTCTGTGCTTCTGTTTCTCCTCCTCACTGTGACTCATTTACTGTCCAGACCACATGGGTCCCTAAAAATAGATCTTTCATATCAGCGGAACCCCCATAATTAATAAAATAGGTTATGAATCAGTTACTTTCAACATGATGTTTTGATTTGCTCCGTACCTTCAGTCTGTGGAATCAGGTCTATGTTAGTTTGACGGGTATATCGAAAGAAAGATGATGTCTAAAGGTCGAAATCCCAAATCTATATTATCAACAACTCAGTTGTTCCTTACTAAAGAAAACTCTATCAACACTATCCAAACTATCCAACACTACGTGTTAAAGGACAATTCCAGCGCAAAATGAACCTAGGGGTTAATAACATATGTTTACTGTGTTGAGAGTTCTCTGGGATATGTTTTCATAGTAATCAAATGTGTATCTATCTTTAGCTAGCTTTAGCGCGAACCGTGATTAGCTTGCAACGCTTGTATTCGGGGCACTTGGAAAGTAAAATCAAATCACAATTTTACACCACTAACAAGGCTCAAAATAATAACACTTCAACGGTAGCATAATGAGAGTCTGATGATTTGTTTTTACTTTGCCCCAAATACAAGCGTTGCAAGCTAATCACCGGTTCACGCTAAAGCTAGCTGAAGCTAGGTACACATTCGATTACTATGAAAACATGTCCCAGAGAACACTTGACACAGTAAACATATGTTACTAACCCCTAGTTTCATTTTGTCCTTGGAATTGTCCTTTAAAAGACAGAATCTCTGGGAGGTCAATAGGAATGCAGTTGTGAGCAGGAATGTGTATTTTTTTTTGTATTCACCTTTACTTGTCACACAACAACATGAGCTACATGGCCACAGAAGTCAGATTTGGAAATATGACACAAGAAAAAAAGTTTAGTTTTTTGGAAAAGACTATTATTCATGTTCTTGCAGGGAGTTACATTTGAAGATTTAAACCACTGTCATGTCTGTACACTAAATATATGCTAAAGGCTGATTACAGGGGGAAACTTCTAGCCGAGCTGTGTGCAAATTTAACAAAATCCACTCACCAGCGCCTCTACAATTCACATATCTTGTTTGTTTAATCTGTACAAAAAAAAATCCAGTTTTATGGGGGATTATATGATGGACTATCTCAGCCAGTAGCAGTAACTTTGCTGAGAGTCTCTGATTGTTGCATGGGAACCTAACGGTGACAACAAGAGATGACATGTTAATGCTCATCTGACACTGGGGAAGAAAGTGAATAAGCTTATGTCCCATTACGTGTGTTCGCCATTTTGTAGTGGTGTTAGAATTCTCCGTGGTTAACCATCTGAGGACAAAAGACACACCGGCAAGTCCAAGTGATGTTTGACAACACTCCTACTCAAAAAGTGATATCACAAAATTTAATTTTAGATATTTATTTACTATTTTTTTCATATATTACGCTGTTGTGAAGCCAAGACTTTTGTGAACTCATTTAAAGCACCAAAACAACTGAGTGTAGGTATGTTTTCACAAGAGATTTGAAAAACATTTCCACTTTAGGGCCAAAATATCTCTTTAGGTATTTATGGAATGGCCCACCGGAGGAAAATAGGGGAGGGTCATGTCTTTTTATTCTTTGTTGAGGGGATGGTCGTCCAACATTTTTCAGTACGGGTGGGGGGGGGGGGGGGTATTGTATTCATGAAACAGCAACATTTCAAAGTGACTTGTTTGGTGCATATTTTTCCATGTAGCTCTTAGTCTCGGCCCTCCTTCGCTACCAGATGGGTCTGACCCATGAGTTTGCTGTGGGGCACGGGGAGCTGCCCCCCTGGTGGCTGAAACGGGTAATTGTATTGTTTAAAAAAAATGAGTGGAATAATTACGTCTGGCATGATCAGATATTTTATAAATATCTTAAATAACACAAAACAACTAAATTGTGGTAGGTAATACATCAGATTTCATATACTGCTTTAGTAAAAAAAATATTTCCTGGCTGACGATGGGAGCAGCAGGACGCAAAAAACGAAAATGACTGTAGCACTAGTCTGGACATCTTGCCGTGCCAACCTTGCAATAAAGGTTTCCTAAATGCCATGTATATACATGTGATGTCAGCTTACTAATTGATTGTGGGTTTTGTGTAGATTTGGACTTTATACGTTTATTCCACTTTGTTTAAACGGCGAAGTGGAGAAAGCCTAGTGACCAGTCCAGAGCAACCAGTTTGTGTGTTGAATGTTACCCAGAGTGCCTTGCTGAATGGTCTCAATATTTTATTTGTTTTATTTCATGTGAATACTAGTTTACTAGAGGAGGAACTTAGTATTTGAAGTAATGCAGTAATGCAGAAAGTGTGCATTTAGTTTCCATGCTTATTGTGTTTCCACAACAATGTTAGTGAGTAAATCTACTGAAATGGCCACCACACCATAACAGAGGAGTGGGATGCGTCAGATGAGAATGCAGAGGTTTAGTCATATATGTCATGGCTGTTAAAGAGTAATTGTAATCTGTTTATATTAGCCAAGTGCTAACCAGTACAGAAGATATTAGCAAATTGTTGGGGCAAGGTCATACCTTTTCTCCAAATTGTTTTGGAGGGTCATAGATTTTTTTTCTACTGGCAAGGGGAGGGTCATGTCTTTCTTGGCTAAAGGTCCCAAAACTCCTTTGGTGGCCCCTTAAATAAATAACGAACAGTCCCTTATACGTTGCTCTGGAACAATTTTGGGTGTCACTATACAGAAAGCTGAGTTTGTTCTGAACATTCTGATATGAAACACATGGGGATCAGGTTATATGTGAAAACCTTTAAAAGGAGAATTCAAAAAGATATCTAAAAATGCCTTCATAGGGTCAATTTCATTCACTATGTAGTCCATCATAAAATGCATACATAAAAGTGTACATACGTTGTACCCTACATTTTATTCACTTATACCACAGTCTCACATTGCAGACCCTTCTTCACAGCACTGTGGAGGAGGGTCTGGTGAGTCCACACAGCATTCTGGGGTGGGAGAAAAAATGTGCTCTGGTTTATTGGCATTTCTTTAAACCAGTCACAATGGTCTAGGTCGGCGCTGCTGCAAAATAGCCTCGGGAAGGGACTTGTTTTGGTGGAACGTGTGTACGTTCAAAGGTTGTTTAAGTCGTGCAACAGAAAACTCAGATTGGACAGATAGTCTAGCTAGCTGTCTGGATTTACCCTGCAGAGATCTGAGGAGCAGTTAACCATAGTCCTCAGAAATCCACCAGAGTTTAGAATTACAACACAAGGAAAGCGAAAGGTAACGGGACATTTTCGGGCATCCGAAAAGAGTGACACCCAGCGGAATTACAGGCAGAGCAAGAGCAATCTCGGAAGTGGAATGTCATGGAAATAGACAGTGGAAATGTAACATGCGACATGTAAACAACCTTTTACTATTCTCCTGAGTGCTCGGCTCGTTTCAGGAATGTTATACAGAAGTTTCGGTTTATTTACATGATGCTTGGCACGCCCGCCTCCGACACACACACAAACAACGTGCATAGTGTCCAAAATCTCGTTTAGTCGTTCCCTATATAGTTCACTATTTAATAAACACTATATAGGGAATAGTGAGTGAATGAGGGACCGGTTCCGAACACAGCTACAGAGTCAGCAAACATACTCTGCAATGTCAGTTATTTAGGTCTGCTAATATTAGCCAACATGAGTCGACTTTCATTTGAAAGAGGAAGGATGTGTTATTTCTACTTTCAAAAGTACATATATTTAAAATAAGCACTGTACTAATCAAGAGCACTGGTAAAACTGTCTACAAGAGGACAGCAGTTGGAGTCAGCCACACTGAAAACACTTGTACAACATAACACCACAATGACTTTTTAAAAGAGCATACCTCTCCCCAGGTCTCTATTTCTAATCAAAGTGATAGTTAACCTTCTGAGGTCTAAGGTAATTTTTTATATATCTTCTTAAATGTACCTTTGCATATAACTGATCCCCATGTGTTTCTTATCAAAATGTTCAGAACAAACTCAGCTTTCCGTATAGTGATGCCCAAATTTTAAATAATAATAATGATAATTTGGCGCTAAAGCTGAAACGTTGATGTTGGCTTTTTGAAAGTCCTCAAATCTCTTTTATAAAACAAACCTTAACTTATGATGTGTTGTATGAATTGTTTCAGTGCTTGAAATGAGTTTACCAAAGTCTTTAGGTTACATATGACTAAAATAGTAAATAAATAACTGAAATGAAATTTTGTAACATTGCTTTTTGAGTAGGAGTTTAGTCAAACGAGGTTTGACGAGCCGGTGCGTCTTTCGTCCTCAGAGGTTTAACCTATATAACTACTTTATTTTGATCATATTGCATTTTTAGGAGGTATAACAGGAGGAAGAGTTTTTTCTGCACTGTAGTGAAATGTTCCCGGATTCATGTATTGATCACAAGCTCAGATTGCCACCAATCACATTGTAATAAATACGCAGACATTCAATTTCAGTTGAAGGACAGAATTTAAATGATATCACTATAATTACTGTAGGAGTTTCGCCCAAAAAACTACAACTTACAACACTAATAATATAAAACGTTGCTGTCCCTTCTACCATACTGTAACTCTAAGGTTAGTGTTCGTATAAAGGCCCAGTTCATAATTATCAAATTATATCATAACATGTAAATACGTTCCCCTGCAAACATCACCCGCTCTCAGGAACAAGTGCGCATTGATACTTTGTTGATTTGGGCATAACAAACATGCCCTTCAACATTACACACTTGTATGTGTGATTTAATATATATATATATATATATATATATATATATATATATATATATATATATATATATATATATATATATATATTTAAAATAATAATTGCACACTGTGTATCTGCACCCTGTAGCTGTCCAAACAGTAAGCAGGTACTCAGCCAGGTCAGTTCTTTACAGGCACTTAAACTGAATGCCATGATTACACAAATATTTCTGAAGGATTCCAGCTGTTATCCTACCACCAAACTATTTTAGTTTAACACATACGAGCCAACACTCTTTCAACAGACAAAATGCAGGAATAATTCATGTGTGTTCTGTTATGAGGAGTTTGTTTTACACAGATGTAAATGTTGTGGGCTGTGAAAGACTGCCAGGCTGTGTGTTTGGGACTGCCTCAGGCCATAACAACATCACCTGGCTGACTGGCACACAACCAACAGGACATTAGGCAGGTATAATGAACAAAAGAAAGTGGGAACAAAAATAATCTTACAGCCCCAACATTCTGCTTGTCACTTGCACTGTTTTTAAATGACTTATGAAGACCGATGACTCTGGACTGCAGGGTGTCTCCATCTGAAGCATGCTCAGGTGTCTCATTTTTTTTTTTTACTGCGTGATACGATTGCATTAGACAGGGATAGTCCTGTTGGACTGAATCTGAGCTGCTGCACCATTTGAGCATCTACAGTAAATTATTTTATATGCCATCATAATAACTGCTATAATTATTATGAATCATATTTTTCCATATTTCTATCTGTATCAGTGTCTCTGTGTCCCAACTGGCAGCGGCAGATGGCCGCCCACCAAGAGTCAGGGTCTGTCCAAGGTTTCTGCCTGTTAAAAGGAAGTTTTTCCTCGCCACTGTCGCACCAAATGCTTGCACTTGGGGGGGAGGAGGGATTGTTTGGTTTTTGTAAATTATAGAGTGTGGTCTAGACCTACTCTATCTGTAAAGTGTCCTGAGGTAACTCCTGTTGTGATTTGACCCTGCAAATAAAATTGAATTGAATATGTTTGATCCAGTTTACTTGAGAGATAGCTCATATATAAAAGCCAATGTTTGTAGTACTCGAGATTGGTCTTAAGACCACTTTTTGAAGGTCTCAGTCTCGTCTCAGTATCAACTGCATTTTTACTCGGTCCTGTCGCAGTCTCAGATGAAGAAGACCTGGGTTTGTTATTTAAGACCGGTCAAGGCCACAACTCACTTTTGATTATTTTATCAAGGCATTTCTCATATAACACTTATGGCAATTAAAGAGGTGAATGAAGAAGAATCTTAAAGGGTAACTACCATTTTTTTACAACCTGGACCCTATTTTCCTATGGTTTTGTGTGTAAGTGACTCATAGGAACAACAATCTTTGAAATTGGTCCAGCATTAAGCGTGAACGCTGTAACCGGCAGCCATAGACCGGGCTGCAATGTAACAATATGGGGCAAATGTTCAGAGTCAGTTTGGCCCACTAAAAGTGCTGTTTTTGCCACTAAAAGGATCTGATTATTATTCTAAGTGTCTAACAACATTATGGAAAGGATCCCTACAGAGATAAACCTTTTTAAAACCTCTTTGAGACCTTTCTGTTTAACCAGAAACTGCTCTGAGGTAGCTAGCGCTAAACCCACCAGATTCCATTGAATAAAACCATGTTTTTAGCATGTATAGAGCCAACAAATTTTCACATTTAAATTGGTAAACTGTGTTTATTTCAACCGAAACTAGAGTTGTAATGGTTGGAAAAGTGGAAAGACGACCCAAAACGGCTTTTTATAGTTTTATTTTGTTTCTGTCGACTTTGAATGAAGTGTATTTTACGATGCTAAAATTATTTTTTATTTACATGGAGTCTGGTAGGTTTAGCGAAAGCAATTCATGGATGTTTAAAAAAAGGATCTTATTCTTTAACAGAAAGGTCAATCTCCTTAGAAATCCTTTCCATAATGTAGTCAGATACTTAGAATATTAATCTGAGCCTGTCAACGGCAAAACAAGCACTTTTGTGAAGGTAAATACATGCTGGACAATTGCCCTATTAACTTACATTGTAGCTTGTTTCCCTGCTGCCGACTGCAGCGATCTCGCTTAATACTGGACCAATGTCAAAGATTGTTGTTCCCATCAGTCACTTTAGCACAAAAACATAGGAAAATAGGGTCCAGGTTGAAAAAAATCATAGTTATCCTTTAATTGGTTTTCTGTGGGTGTTTTTGATGGGAATGTGGATCTTTCAGATCAATTTGAGAAGTACCTATGGTTAACATGTTCCACATTTTATCGTGTGGGTCTCGCCCTGCCTTGGTCTTGACTCAGTCTCAACCCCTTTCTAAGTCTTGGTCTTGGCTTGGTCTCGATACACTCTGGTCTTGGTGATGACTTGGTTTCGGTTTAGGTGCTCGTGACTACAACAACGATAAAAGCTGAGACTGATGTTTTGTACAATCTATACACTTTTAAAATTCTTTGTTTACTTTTTAATTATATAATTATAACTATTGCATTTATTATCTGCAAAATTACAGTATATTTACTACTCTACAGTATATATACAGTAGTTTAGCGTGCTAACGTATATATACAACAAGTCCTCCAAACTATAAGACCACATAGGTTGTTTGTTCCAACCCTCTAATACGACGCATAGGACAGTCTCATAAATTAGCTCCGTAGAAAAAGAAAATATGACCCACAGGAGCGTTTTCCGTCCTCATTTCTGAATTTAAATTACGTTACTTCAGTTCTGTGCATACGTACATCCATCCGCAACTGTTTTGATTATTCAATTATCAAGCAAAAATGGCAAAAGCTTCTCAAAGTGTGAGATTTGCTATTTTCTTTTAATGCCATTGTAAATGTAATATCTTTGAGTGTTGGACTCTTTGTTGGATAAAAAAACTAGACATTTAAAAATGTCAGAAATTGTCAGTTTTCACTCTTTTCTGACATTTTGTAGACCAAACAATTCATTGAGAAACTAATCAACAGATGCATCCATAATGAAAAAGATCATTAGTTTCAGCCCTAGGCAAGATACATTACCTTAGAGTATGTTCATACATATTGTTATTGTACATAATGGACCGTACGCTATTATTATTCATATAGAGTATTGCTTTTCACAAAGGAAGTTGGTTGTGTCTCTTACAGCAGTACCAAAGCACTTTTCCTCTTCGGTCCCCCTACAGGTTGGAAGCGTAATTGTCCATTACCGCTGTCATATGTCTCATTGGATACAGATCCGCTACTTGATCTGGAAAACTTGCATAGTGCGGTTATAAAGCAAATGCAGAAGTGCCGTTCACCCTGTTATGAGTTGATGAACCACTGAAACGATTTTGGAAACATTATTTTAAGGTACAAAAGAATCTTTGGTGTTTAAAAAAAAAAAGTAAATTCTACTTTTCCATCAACGCAAGACACACTCAAGCAACCAACCATGAATATTGTGTAATTTAAACATTTGGGGTTGCAATAACCTTTTACTTTACTTTTCGGTTTACAACATTTTGGGGGAAAAAAGCCGAGTGATGTTGCTGCTGCATTTTTGCAATATGTTTAATGCACAAAGAGTGTCGCTGTAAGATTCCTCTGGGATTAAAGCAATAGGCATTTCATTTTTTTTTTTATAAGGATAACGCACATTATTTAACATTTCTGTAAATGTGCCAGTGTTAGCCAGCCGTTTACAAACAGCATCAAGCCATCAATGCAGTACTAATAGCACACACAAGCCTCCATACACTATATTTACAGTATATCTGTATCATTTGTGGGTGCTGTTTAACATGTTTTAGACCATTGGACATCTAAAATGAAAGTTAATGTACAAATACTGGAAGTAACAAAAAACTGAACAGAAACTTGTTTCTGGTTTAGTCTAGATAGACAGTCTAAAAATAACTCTTTTTCACACACACACACACACACACACACACACACACACACACACACACACACACACACACACACACACAGAATGTATATAAGAAAGTGTAATAAACTGTAGTAAAGCTGTGTTTATCAATTTGTTTTTATCACTTTTGACCACTTTTACATTCCTCTACATATACTGTAATATTCTGTAGGCGATGGTCGTTTCAACTCAAACTGAAGTTCCTCTTTTTGGAACTGAGCATCCTTATTGTACAACTACACGTCTTCATTTGTCAATCATCAAAGCATAACTTTCTTATTTTATCCAAAATTTGTTCGACATTAACGGCCGATCAACGGCCGATCACCCCCCCTCCCTCCATTTATAGTCATCTTTCGGACAGTTTGGCTACTCCCTTTCCACACAAGCAAACACAGATCAAGAGGACACTTACCGCGCTTCAACCACTCACTTCGACTATTGTTTTTGCGGTTGTCTATGTGTTCTTCTATAGATTCAGATGACCGACTAAAGAATAATCCTCATTTCTTTTCCGTAGGTTCCATTCCTTAACAGTACATTTTTGTCTCTTCGGGTTAGATTGCTGAAGATGCGGACGGGGCGACGGAGCGCAGCGCACTGGGCTTGGACAAGGAAGTTTGTGTGCTGTGCGCATCTGACTGAGTTGGTGAAAAAGAGGAACAAGCTCTCACAGATCGTACGCTCGGTTTCACTGCCTGAAAAAGCCGGCAGTCGTTTTTTTCAGTTGCTTCTTCAGTGGTACTTTGATGGAATGGAGAGAAGAGAAGCCTTGTGCGTCAAAGCGCAGAATACAATATTAGCCTAGAGTTAGATATTAGATGTAGATCTTTTCTTTCTTTTCTATTGAACATATATTATCTATTTACCACTTCATAGATTAAGACCACTCTCTGGAGGTCATGGTCATTTTTATCAGAATACAGCATAGAAAATCTGCTTAGAAATATAAGTAATATTGAATAGGGTAGAACAACACAATGCAATTCTGCTAAATAAAACATTCATTATTAATTCCCCTTGTTTTCATTTAAAACAAATTACAATACAATACACATTTTCCAAAGGCTCAGTCAGACACGTTTAACCCTTGTGTTGTCTTCGTTTCAACCTTGAAAAAAACACTTTATTTTCTGACATTTGTGACGCCTTTTTTCACAATTTGTTTTTGCTTTTTCCAACGTTTTAAATTTTAAAATTTTTCTTCTACATATTTTCGGTGCTTATTATTACGTCCAATATTTTCTGATATAAAACAAAAATTTTAAACGGGCCAATGTGACCCGAATTCAACGCAAGGGTTAAAAAAAAAAAAAAAAAATCCAGGGCTGGTTCCATGGTATCAGAATTTTGGATAGTCACCATGGAAACATGAATTGGTCATGTGACAAGGGCTGGGTAGATTGGGAGAACAGGCAGCCAAGTGATAGTACTCTGATCCAATGGTAATCACAACTATCAGAATGACAGGAGGGAGGTGGGGGGGGGGGGGGGGGGGGGGGGAGGGCAATCATATTTTACTTGCCGTTGAAGATGCATAACCATGGTAACCCCTGCTGACCTCGTGGTGGCATAGCCAGATAATGCTGAAATTACTGAAAGAGGTGAATAACTAGACCAACAGTTGTTTTAATATGTAAATTAGAGCGTTATTGATTTGCAACCCAGTCTCACGACAGTTCGTGAAATGGTCATGTAATTTAATCTATTTATTTGTGTACACACGTTTATCTCATCCCATCTCATTTTTTTCTTGATGGTCAGCACGTTTTTTTAAACTAATGTATTTCAATGGGAAGCATCTTTCGTGATCACAGCACGATTCTTTCTGCCAGTCGGGCTCCAGCAGAGAAGCTGTATACAGCTTTGCTATTAATGGTATTTTCAGGCCTATAACAGCTGTTTTAGCTTACGTTTTCATGACACGTGGGACAACTACGAGACGGTTGGGTTTAGGAAAACAATAGCGGGACGCTGGACAACAATGGGACGGTTGGGTATAGTAAAAGAAGAACAGGACAGTTGGGTTTAGTAATAGAAAAAAGCAACGGTCGGGTTTAGGAAACGTGACACGCCGGTCTCCTGGGTGAAAGTCCTGTGTTGTTTGACCCATCCACCACCCCAAGCAACCTCCCTACGCGGATTGTCGGGCTTTTATACTACTCGCTACCGTAGTTGCTCTTAATGCTACGTCATCTTCTCATTGACTTTACATTGCCATTGTTTTCCAAAGAATCGAGCTGTGATCACGAAAGATTCTTCCCATTGAAATACGTTAGTATTGCTGACCATCACGAAAAAAAAACGAGATAAACGTGTCCGTGTACACAAATCAATAGATTAAATTAGGTGAACATTTCACGAACTGCCGTGAGACTGGGCTGTGATGTGACAGAGCTCCTTGGTTTCTGTCCGTATCTCTGTTATGAATGTTGTCGTTACTACCGCATTGCGTTGTGAGTCCAGTCCAGCATTGCCTACTGTAATATTTTACCGGAAATAGTATGCAATTCACGTACTATTGGTTTAATGCTAAGGTTTCGTACATACTCAAAAATCTCACCTACTGTTTTAGCTACTAAATAGCATGTTGGTATGGAATTGCGGACCCAGCCCGGTTCTTATTGATTCTCGATTGTGAATACCTTTGAGTGGTGGAGTTGTAACGGGTCATGTGCTTATTTCCCGGATAATAGGAATATTTTATTTTGATTCAATGGTGATTTAGAGTTTTACTGGGCTTTTGTTTTAAAACTATGATTGAATTCGAAACCAAATTTTCCAATCGATTCCAATAATTGTTTTTTTTAAAACGGTTCCAAGTTGGAACCAGTTATCGACGCCCAATCCTACTCTTTACGTTGTACAAAAATCTGTTGATTATTTTAAAAAGCAGTTGAAGACTTTGTTATTCAAACAGGCCTTTAGTTAGATGAGGGTTTTTCATGGCTGTCTGATTTTATGTACCTACTAGGGATGCACCGAATCCAGATTTTTTGGGTTCGGCCGAATACTGAATCCACTGGTTAAGATTTTGTCGAATCTGAAACCAAATACCGAATCATACTCCCTTCCTCAGTCCATTAACACAGTAAACACTTTAATGAAGTAAACAACGTCCACAGCAGTGTATTTTTCATTTTATTTTATTGTAGGGCTAGCAAAAGCTGGTAAAGGTGATCTGGTTAACACAAGTTTTTAGCTGTGACTGTCCTTCCTTTGCCGTACCTGAAATTGCTGCATTTTGGCTGCTGTCTGTAGATTCCTTCATGCACAACTTGTATTCTTTCGGATGTTTTATACGCAAATGTTTTAAAAGCGGCGATGATGTGTATTGTTTATGGTCCTTGACAAATCTGCATTGCAAATTGAACACGTAGCTCGACTTGAATGGCCTTCTTCTGATTGAAAGTACTGCCAAACAACACTTTTTCTGCTCTCGAGTTCCATTTTTACTTTCTCACAGCCTACTGCATTGAACGGTCCACCTACGTAAACACCTTCCCGTAATCAACAGCGGCGTCATTACGTCGACCAGCGTAGGTTGAGTTCAGTGGAAAAAAATTCTAAGGTTCGTCAAAAAGCCCAATATTTGGCCGAATCCGAAGCCGAATCCTGGATTCGGTGCATCCCTAGTATCTACGTTTTCCTTTGTACTCCTATGTCTTTTATTCAGTGCATTTCATTTCAAGCACTTTGCGATTTCTATCTGTAAAAGGACCATATAAATAAACTTTTACTTACTTATTTACTTACATGTTTGATGGAGGAGGAGAGGATGGACAGAGGGAAGAATGAATAAATGGATGGAGGCGTTGGACAGATGTGAGGGACATATTTGCATGGTGCGCAGGACAGCTCTAATGTATTCAAACTAGTTTGACAGCTAACATGCTCAGGGCATCCTCTGGGACAGAGGCAGGCAGCAGAGAGGAGGCGTGGGCGGTTCAGCTCCAGGGCTCAGGGCTGAACCGCAGCAGCAACAGCAGCTCAGCAATAACACGTTAGAAAAAGCTCCCAGCTCTTTGGCTGTAATCCTTAATCAAGAGTCAGGATTAGAAACCGAGTTCCCCTCTGAATCCCAGGCTTCAGTGATGGAGACAGGGAGGGAGGGAGGGAGGATAAGAATGACATGAATGAGATCTGAAAAAAGGTACAATGAGTTTAAAATTGCTGTAGGATAAAAGAAGATAAAAAATCCCAGCATGAGGGATGAAGAGAAAGAATTGGTGTTTAGCAGCTGCTCACAGCTGCAGATGGCGTGGGTGAAGGCACAACGAGCCCTCCGACATACAGTACAGGCCACCGTTTGTATTCAAAATTCAGGGGGAAATGAGTTCCTCATTTACTAGGTTGAAGATCCACAGATAGTTTAATTATCAAACAGGAAATTGCAGCGTACATGGCTGACCGACTGCATACAAAGTGTACAGGCATAATTTACAGGGGGGGATTTCTGAGCTTTTGTTGCTTTTTTGGACGTTTTTGTTGCATTTTCAATGTTTTTGTTACTTTTTCTGAGGTTTTTGTCGCTTTTGTCGCCGAAATGCTTGTAACTAACTTATCTCCAGAGAGCTTATTCCCCGGAATCCTTATGCTTTCTCGGCTCACAGTTTTCCTTGGATTTAGTTGGCACCTAAGTCATGGTTGCAGCTGCCGTGGTCTTGCTCGACGCCCTGCTATGCCCTACTACGCGCCGCAACACCCCGTTACGCCCTGCTATGCCCTATATGCCTTACTCTATCTGTAAAGTATCTTGAAATAACTCTCGATTCTCTATGATTTGATACTATAAATACAAAAAATGTAATTGAAAATTGAAATGTCCAAGTTTCAGTGGATATTTCATTTATTTATTACTTTATTTAACATAATTGCAGAAGGTGAATTACGTATTAATAATAATCCCAATTCGTATCGTAATATCTAGCAGGAAAATCGCAATTTGTTTTTTTTCCCAAATCGTTCAGCCCTAGTTTCTACATGGCTTTTCATCACACTGCAACTGTTGTGCATAATGTCCTGAACAAAATGTCACGACATGACACTACTTGTGTTTTCCATAATTCGTCATTATTCACTGGATAGGTGAGTGAGACACACACAAGGTTTTGTGGTAAATACTACAAACTATAAGAGTTGAATCATATATAGTGGGAGCTACAGAAACAACATTCAAGAACAGACATTTATTTCAACGTTAATAGTAGTGCATTCAGACAACAGTTTCTAAGAGTGTACATTGTATCATTCTAAAAAAAACAAAAGATCCGTGAAGACCACACAACAACACAGCATTTAGCTTGACAGATTAGCATACTATAAAAGTGAAAGCACAGTAGTACACTTAGTACACAGCAGCAAAGTCAATCACGTCTTAATCAACAGAGAGATGCGAATGGCAGGGGGTGGCTATTTTGTCCACTGACCAAGCATTGTACTTAATGGACTCTAATGGCATTTAAAAGGCATGTAACAGTAAAAATCAATAAAACAACATACATTTTCACTCACAGGATAAAAAAAGTGCACTTTTGAGTAAATATCGGCTGATTTTGCTTATTGATTAGGGCATCTCCATTACAAACTATATTTTATATATTTACACAAAATGGACACATTGGCTTTCCAGTGCTGTATCACAAAAATAAAGGTTATTCAACTGATTCTGTCACTGTGTTTTATCGCTTTCATCCAGCCAGCTTACCGCAAGCTGTCACAGCTGTGAACGGAAAGTTTATACTTGCAAAATGTGTGCATTCTGAAAATGAAAAAGAGGAAGAGGAACATGTTTCTGTCTTATTTTTTTCTTCTTTGTTGGTCACTTAAGAGGAGGTTAGGCTCTGTGGTAAAAATAACCAGACTGTGGCAGTAATGCCAGGAAAGTGAAATAATTATAATCACCTTACATAAAATTTGTATAGTGTGAGATGAGTATTGGAGAGGAGTAATACATGTTTAGGCATTAGCAGGTGATAGCCAAACACAGATTTGTTTGGCTGTAAGATAACAAAAAAGACACTCCTGCAAATGGTTAATTACATGGATTTTTTTTCTTTAACAATATAGTGGATTTTAATTAGAAATATAAGATCAAAGGTCATAGGTTATAGGAACTTTCTTGTTACTACAAGAAAACCTTCAGTTTTTGCACTCGTCTTCAGTTGGTCGTATGCTGTTTGAGTTGTACCTTGTGAAAATGGGCTGGTCTGTGTTGCAAAATGTGTGACTTTCTAAGCATGACTGTGTCTAATTTCTCCACCAAACAACTATAAGCTGCTAAAGAGGATGTACATTCATATTTACAATCAGATAGGGAGGGTCTAATGTCAGATAGTTTTCTCCATAATTACCAATCCTAATAATCAATAGAATATTTTGTTGACATAACACACTGGTTGATATTGGAATGTCCCAGTTAGCGTATTCAGATTTATGTTAGCAGAACCTGGACATACACCAGTTACATCAAACACAATGGACTGGTAGGTCACATGTTCCAATTCAGAAAATGACTATTTGAATATCCTAAAACTAGACAGAATATCGATGTTCATGTAAAAGCACTCAGTGAGAAAATGCTCAACCCAAGTGAGAGAACCACTAGAGCCGAAGAGTGATATTTCTTTTAATCAATGACAACGTGTTAAAATGTCAAACTAGCTGCTGTGCTTGCTTTCACTTCTCTGATCAGCGTCATTTACAGCCACAGCAGGACGGCAGCCAGCCACCCACCACAACAACTCCTCCAAACTGGCATATGAAGATATGTTGTTTATTCCTACACTGTAATACGACACACAGGAGAGCATTTCATAAATTAGCAGGAAATACGACCCATGGGAGCGTTTTCCGTCCTCATATCTAAACCGCAGGACATAACGGTCACAGTTTTAAACACTTTGTTAACGTTGTCTTACGGTCGCAAGTTGGTTAGGTCTAGGCCAGTCTAGCATTGCCAGACCTTCCTCCACAGCACTGCAAAGGAGGGTCTGGCTAGTCCACACAGCACTCTGGGATGAGAGAAAAACCTGCTCTGGTTTATTGGCATTTCTTTAAACCAATCACAATCGTCTTGGGCGGTGCTGAACAGCGGGAAAAGCAGCAATGCTGCTGCAAAATAGCCTCAGGAAGGAACTTGTTTTCGTGGAATGTGTGTACGTTCAAAAGTTGTTTTAGTCGTGCAACAGAAAACTCAGATTGGACAGAAAGCTGGACGGAGCAACCGGTTCTCATTCCAAACTCGTAAAATAAGGACGTTTGGACAGTGGCTGTCAGCGTCTGATGCGACGAAAAAGGCGTCTTTCAGCGTGTTTGTATAACGCACTGGGGAGAGCAGCAGTTAGATATGATTTAGCGAGTAGTGGGTAAGGGCGAATTTCCACATAAGGAGGTTGGTTGGGGTGGTGGATAGGTCAAACAAACACAGGACTGTCACCCAGGAGAGCAGGGTTCACGTCCCGCTTCTCCCGCTTTTTTCTTTCCTCCCGCGTGTCACGGAACCGTACGCCCACCCACGACCCTTTCCTAAACCCAACCATTCCTGCGTGTAACGGAATCGTAGACTTTTAGCATCAATAAGAACGACAAAGGCACCTGACCAAACGTCCATATTTAACGAGATGAATGTGAGAACGTGTTGGATGGAGACACGGTGCTGCTGCAAAATAGCCTCGGGAAGGAACTTGTTTTGGTGGAACGTGTTTGTTCAAAAGTAGTTTTAGTCGTGCAACAGAAAACTCAGATTGGACAGATAGTCTAGCTAGCTGTCTGAGGAGCAGTTAACCATAGTCCTCATAAAACGATCGGAGTTTAAAATTCCAACACAAAGAAAGCGGAAGGAAATGGACATCCGGCAAAAAAGAGTGACATCCGGCCGAAAAGAGTGACATCCGGCCGAAAAGAGTGACATCCGGCCAAAAAGAGTGACATCCGGCCAAAAAGAGTGACATCTGGCCGAATTTCCGGCGGCAACGGCGCAATCCGGTAGGTAGGTGGAATGTTGTGGATATAAACTATAAACTAGGTGGACACAAACACAACTCCAAATCAATGCTAATGTTGCTCTGTGTCTGCTGAATATGTAAAGAGAAAACTGTTCGCTAACACGTTTGCCACATCAACAATGTACTGGTGTAAATACATCGTTGTTCTGTTTACAAGTTGTTTCTGCTGCTCCCGAGTGGCCAAAACCAAATTATTGCAAGGTTAGAGCTACTTTATGTATCAGAAATAATTTACAGTTTGAATGTTGACTACCCAAGTAATTTAAGAAAAACATAAAGCTGCAGCTTGGTTTTTAGCGTCCTCTAAGTCTGTTTTTCAAATGGGAGTACATGTACCCCTAGGGGTACTTTGGAGTACTGCAAAGGGTACGTGAGATTATTTCATATATATTAATTAAAAAAACATCAGTCATGCATAAAATAATTTTTCTATAATAATGAAATATATAATATTTGAAATGTAGCATTTAAGTGTTTTCAGTTACAATGTATAGTGCAGTTCTGTATGTATATGTATGCATCTTTACATACATTTTTTTATTTCTACCAAAAATATTTTTACACTGGGCAGGGGTACTTGGCCAAAAAAAATATATTTCAAAGGGGGAACGCTATTTAAAAAAAAGTTTGAGAACAAGTCATTGATTTGATTTTATGGCCCAGAACTTTACTGTTTCGGCTCACCACTTATCAGTTTCATTTTCAGCCACAGCAGGCATCAGTTTTTAGCACAAAAAAACCCTGTAAAGCCCACATTACCTTTACATTCATCAGGTTGCCAGAAACACGACTCCTAATGAATCAGTTGATGCAGGTTTACGTGAGATCACAATGTGATATCATGCTCTTTAGCCGGGGCTCTTCCCCTCACTTCTCAAAGTGATCTTGATCTTCCTCTCCTGCTGGATGTCTGTGAGGAAAAAAGAAAACACTTCCTTTTGGTGAGGGAGAAACAGTGGGAGAGATATTTTTCATGATGGTTACATTTTTACATGTATAAATAAAGACCGAACTGAAGAAAGTTGTAAGATGGACAATGATTGAGACCATCAGCTGAGCAGATGTCAAAGACCCTGTTTACACTTGATTTTAAAATGCGTCTTGGGCCATCGGATCACAAGTGGACAACGATAAGTGACCACCAAGACGCATTGTGATCCGATCACTCAAACCCCTTGCCGAGTTGGTCTGGGCCGCATTTCCTCACACATCTTTTGTAATGTAAACACCAATGTGTCCTGATGCATCCTTCACAAGGACTTAACTATTTTAGGAAAATACCTCATCAAAGAAGGATGTGGTGGTTTTAGTGACTTCATTTTACGAAGAGTTACACAAAGCGTTGCGTGACTGTCTATCGTTTTCCCCTATGGAAGGAGATGTGTTGGGTTCTGCTGACAGTGATATCTCCAGATGTACTAGTCTGGATCAACCAAAGTTAATTTACTGGATAATCACTGGATGTCCCTTGCCTAGGAAAACTGTTTGTTTCAGGAAGCAACCTTTGAGCTATCAACTCAAATGGCAAGTTTTGAAGAAACTTTGGATCGTGCAACAAGGCAGGCCTGCTTGGTTCTTTCGGCGAATGATTTTAAAGATTTACAAAGAATATATTTACAGCTATCTAACTGCGAGATTTTGGGACCTATTGGCGGTGATTTTCTATGGACAAAATACACCCGTCAATTCTCTGGTAAGAGCAAATGAAGTTTAACCATGTCTCCAGCTAATTTCAATAGCTCACATTACTGTATTGTGTAGGCAGTAATGAAATCTGAACACAATGGGTTAGCTGGAGAGGCATAATAGACACAGGTGTGCCTCAGCTGTCCACTTGTGTTCAGATCACTAAAATGCATTTTAAAACCAAGTGTAAACAGGGTCAAAGTGTTGAGATCAAGTAATTATACCGTTCCCAGTTCATCTGATTTACACACAAGATATTGGCTTCAGTGCAAAGACAGTTTAAGCAATCTAAAAGAACAGTTTGACATTTTGGGAAATGCGCTTCTTTTCTTTCTTGACAAGAGTTAGTTAAGAAGATCGTTACCCCTCTGTTTATGTTAAATATAAATGCTGCGTTTTAATTATGTGGGATGGTAGAGATGTGTGCACATCATCAAGACGTTTGTGTGATTGCAGAGTTGGTTGTGTGGATTAAAATACTGGACATTGACAATATTAAATTCAGTTGGAACAACAGACTTTGACCACACCCAAGAGGGACAGAAAGAAAGGAAGAAAGACACAAAAGGACTTGAAATGTGAGCTGAATGTGAGCTGATGCCTACGGTCTGTTTCCGAGTCTCTGTCGGTTTCTGTCTCCACAGATGCCCTCTTTCTCTTGCAGCCCTGGCTGTTTGCTTGTCCTGACACACTCTCGTCCTCATCCTGCTCATCTGAGCTGCTTCTCGGCTCAGCTGCTGGCGACGATAACTGCGATGAAGCAAAGGAAGCAAGTGAAAATAAACTAGAAACAGCTCATATTTACATATGCTTACAAAGCCTCAACTGTATCTGCTTTAGTGGCTTGAATTACCGTACCTTGCCACTTGATAGTAAGGATTTCTGCAGAGCAGAATTCATAGTCTCCAACGCCACTACTGTTACAGAAACATGACACCAGTAAGTATTATTCACCTGTGCACAGTAGGTATATATGGATGCACACACACAGACACATATGAATCTGAGCTCTTCACCTGGGCGTAATGATATAGTGAGGACAGGCACCTTCTTCCCGTTCCCGCATTGGTCTGTCTTCCCATTCGCCTCCTCTTTCTGCTCCTGCTCTTTGATTACCTGCTGTGACAGGACCATCATACCATTAGTCTGGATCAACAACGGTTCATTTACCGGATAGTTCCGGTGCTGCCAGTTACACCGGATGTCCCGTCAGTTGTCCCTCACCTTCCGCTTTCTCTGTGTTTATGTTAAACTCCACTCGCATCAAGGAACAACAACTTGAACCTCTAAGCTAGCGAGTGAAGTATCTGATGATTTACAACTTTGACTTAAGTTTAATTAGCGACATATTGGAAGAATTGGGTTGGTCGTTCTCCAAGCTCTCTGCAGGAGCTTGTCAAATTGGTACTGAGAATCTTGAATTGTAATAAATCCTTTTATAATCAAGAACAGTGTCGGCGGATTCCTCTTCATACAGCATCACAGCATTACTATTAAAAGTCACCACACGAGCTAATGTTAAACGCTGAAAATGGCAAGTTTTGAAGAAAATTTGCATCGTGCAACAAGGCAGGCCTGCTTGGTTCTTTTGGGGGAATGATTGTAAAGATTTACAAAGAATATATTTTTACTATCTACCTTCGGACGTTTGCGGACCAATATGAGAGGATTGGTTTGGACAAAGTACACGCGGTGATACACTGGTAAGAGGAAATGACGTTTAACCAAATGTCCTGCATTTACTCTCTAACTGGGATGTTATCGGACCGATGGGGGGGATTACTGTGGACAAAATTTTGCAAACCATTTTGCAGAGCCACCGTCTCTGCGTCCAGAGCTTAGCGCCGCCCAAGACGATTGTGATTGGTTTAACGAAATCCAAACAACCCCTGACCAATTTTTCTCCTATCCAGGAGTGTATGTGTGGAGGGACTAGACCTTCCTTTGCAGCGCTGTGGAGATAGGTCTAGTAATGCGAGGCTATCATACCATGAACCCTGTTTGTCCCCTCTTTACCATTACCCCCATGTCTTTTAATATTATTGCCAAAAAAGTTACCTTGTGGTTATGGTCACTGGCAGGCTCTTCCCCTTGTTGATTGACTGGTGGGATAGAGGGGCATGAGGGAGGGACGACAGGAGACGGTGATGATACTGGTCCGTGTAGATTTGCCTTCCCATCCTTGTCAGGACATCTCTGTACTCTCTCTCCAGTTTGTAAGGCTAAGGGTGAATCATCTGTTGGAATTTGGCTGGATTTGGACTTTCCATGATCTGAAAGGTCCAGAGGCCCATCAAACGCCTCTCTAAGCTCTCCAGAGACCCTCTCGGTCTTCAATGGTGGGATGTCCTTTTTCTCCTGGGGCTTAGTTTGACGCTCTACATTTCCGACATCTTGCTCTAACAGACTTCTCAACCTGAACACCACAGTTGGCTCTTTGGCAGGGGGTTGATGGGTACTCTGCTTGTGCCAGGGAGACCCAGAAACCTGACTTCTAGAGCTGGTATGTTGGCTAGTTGGGATCAGGTTGGGAAAGCGTAGCAGGTTTGGTTTGGAAGAAGGTTGTGCCACCAGACTGGTCGCTGAAGCAGCTGGATTAACCAAGTCAGAGGATTCAGAAAAGGGCCAATTGACAGTAGCAGGGCTGCTCTTGGTTGGTTGAGGACGGCAGGGGACAGGAGCATGGAGCACATGTTTGCTGGGGGTCACTTCTCCACCGGTTGAGAAAGAAAAGTTCTTAAGGAGAGCTTGATTAGGGATAGAGGATCGCTGGTCCAGTTCCTCAACACTCTGAGCTCTAAGTTATGTGAAACAGAAGCGAGGCAGATAGGGAGAGGTTAAAATGTCAGTGCAGGTCATTAGGGCCGCAGTGTTGGGCAGTAATGTATTACTTTGTAACAATAATATGATTACTTTTTTCAGTAACAAGTAGTGTAAGGGAATACAAAAAGATTTGGAAATGTTTAATATGAGCGATTGAAGCTGAGTAGTGGCTTTTGATTCTTCTTCTTTTAGTTCCCAAGACAATTTTTTTTTTTTTTAATCTTTGGTTATATATCTTAGCACACCCAATCACTGATTTGTCATTTCACTGTCCCACACTTCCATACTCTCATATAGTCCTATGTCCCTTTGTCTCACCTTCTCTCCACAACACGGGTTACATTATGGTCCGTCTTCCAGGAAAGAGGCTTGTATGACTCCTTTGAGAGTGGAGAAGGGACAAAGAAACAAAAAGAAAATGACCATATATGTGGCTATACACTATCATACAAATTAAAGTAATAGTTTGACATTTTGGAAACAGCTGAAAAGCTGAAAAGCTTAGCGTAAAGACCAGTGCCTGGTTTCATAAACTACCTCAAGTTTCAAACTCAAGTTAAGTTTAAATTTATGTTAAATATTTCCCTAAGCTAAGGGGATACTTTCGGAGCGTTCGTAAAGCTTCTTAGGTTGTCTCCTTGCCTAAGACTAAGGCTTGACGTTACTTACTGTCATAATACAGCATATTCAGTTACCATGGTTATGCTACACTTACAACGCTACTTGACAGCATTCAGTCAGTGTTAGCTAGCGTTGGAGTCTTTACACTTGAGAATTTAACAAAAACAAGATATAACATGTTAATAAGTGAGCTTTAGTCGTGCTGGTACTTGGATGTTATTATTTTTTTAGGGTGGGGGGTTGTAAACCTTTGTTTCCCCCTGTTTCCACTTGTTATGTTATGCTAAGCTAAGCTAACTGCCTTCTTGCCACAGCTTAAAATTTAAAGGACAGGTATGAAAGATGTGGATGTGTCGATCTTCTTATCTGACTCTCCGCAGTAAAGAAAATATTAGTATTTCCCCAAATGTTACATTATTTCATTGACATGCGCATGCAACAGAGACATGGTTAAAAACCATTGTAATGGGTATGCTTTTGAGAGTTAGTTGATTTAGATACTTACGAATTGGCTTCCGTTCATCCCTCTCAATTGTCTGTGTACACTTTCTGTTGGATCAGAAACACAGACATGAACTTCCGTAAGAAGGCGAGAATGATAATCAACAAACAAACAAACAAACATCTTTCCTCCTCCCAGCTCTTCCTCATCCTCACCTTCAGTTCTTTGGTTGGCCTCAGTTTTCAATGCACCGTTGCCACCTGCTGGCTGGTTACTGGCCCTGCTGGTTGCCATAGCGAGGAGGGCGTCAGGTCCAGAGGAGGGGGAATAGTCAGGGGGGCTGGTTGGTTTGTTGTCTGGGGTGGTGCTCCTATTGGAGGAGTGGTCACTGTGAGTTCTGCTACACAAACAGAATTGCATGGTCGCTGTGTGAGAAATCGCTCTCAGGTAGATCACAATCAACTCCTAAGAGTTGTCATCCAGCTCCCCTCTGAATGCTTGTTATGATGTTTGTCATACGGGCAAAATGCGTTGATATATATGCAAAATACTTTGAGTAATAACAGACATGTACTCAACATTAAGAATAACTTGTATAGAGTCTCCTCTAGATAGAAGCCTGATCCTTTTAACTTAAAAGTTAACTCTAACCCCCAACTCCTAACCCTAACCCTTACACGTTTTAAGCACTGCTGGGAGGGGGCATCCACACTTCTGTTGAATTCATTGTAAAATAATGACAATAACGGTTTCTTATCTATCATATGAAGTTGACTCATCCTAAAACTTTCTAATAAAACACCATATACTCACTCGAGTGCTGCTCTTAAATTCCTGAGCTCATCTCTAAGTCTCTTGTTCTCCTTTTTCATGTTGGTCATCTCCCCCGCTACAACACAGACCACAAGTCATGATCAGAGCACCGTACAACACAGTCGCCTCTAAAATGTATTTTTAGGGGAAAGAAAACACATGGATTGGAGGGTGCCAGAAGGCAAAGAAGAGTTAAATGGAGAAAGAAAATGTGTTGGTACTGATGCAAGACTTTTCAGACAAGTTATGGATGAGAAATTGCTAGAAGGTTGGTTTACTGATTTGACAGACAGACATAAACAGAATACCCAGTAGAGCGATGTGCTGGAGGCTTTGTATCTGCGAGGCTTCAAATTCCATCTGTCTTCTCTTGGCTACCTCCTGAGTTACTGTACATCTGTCACACAGCCCCGCCCTCAGCCTACACAACATCAAAAACATGATTTAAAAATGATAAATGTTCACATTAAACACACATTTAACAATCAATTACAGGAGACTGCTTACTGTTCAGAGAAGAAATAACACATTCTACAGCACCTTTGATAAATTAAACGGTGTATTGGTTATTTAATTGCACCATTGCTTAACCCTTGTGTTGTCTTCCCGTCGATCATGCAACTTTTTGTTTTTCTGGGTCCAAAGTGTAAACGTTTTGGTCGTCATTTGCGACACTTTTGTTGCTTTTCTCGTTTTTTTTTCTCACTTTTTGCATCCTTTTTGTTACTTTCCCTGACGTTTTTGCCGACGTTTTTGTCACTTTCTCTGATGTTTTTGTTGATTTTTTCCGCACTTTTTTTTTCTTTCTGACATTTTTGTCACTTTTTTCAACGTTCTTTTATCAACTATTTTTCAAATGCTATACAATTGAATAAAACACCCAAATTCCATGAAAGTAGTACACTGATCATTTATTTTACTTGTGAAGAGTGTTGTATGGAACCATCCATGTTATTTTTTGGACAATTTGGTTGAAAGAAACCCAAATTTCTGATATAGAAACTTTTTGAAAATGGGTCAAATTTGACCCAAGGAAAACAGGAGGGTTAATTCAATACCCTCACTTTATGCCACACTGTCGTTTGTGGTAGCTATCTTAGCAAACTTTAAATAGATATTGCTGTGTTGCTGACATTATACTGCGTTTGCTCTTCTCTACTTGTGCTACCCTTCCAATATGTGTTAGTGTTTGTTTCACCATTATTACCATCAAATTAAAAGTTTAAGTTCATTCGCAGCCACACCCATTTCTCAGTTCAATACACTCAGGGGCTTTGCAGCTACTTGGTCTGGTATGATCATTAGTTTACATGTTGTAAACCAAATGCAAGACAAAAGCAGAATGTAACATCAGTACCTGTTTTCCAGTGTCTTGATGTTCTCGATGAGTAATCTCTGCTGTTCTTTCATCTGCTGGTTTTTGGTGAACAGTTCCTCCATGCGCTTTGTATCACTATTTACATGCATGTATAGACACACGTGCGCACGCACACACACACACACACACACACACACACACACACACACACACACACACACACACACACACAAACACACACATGAAAAACAAGAATATTTGTCTGCTGTCAGAATGAATGCCAAACAGATAGCACGTCAGTCTTTTTATGATCAGTGAGAAACAGAATTATACGTCTTCTCTGGAACATAAAGACAAGACTATAATTGGCCTTGCACCTCAGTATATAAAAACAACATACTCATTATACACCAACCAGCAAGAACCCTCAGGTCCACAGGCAGAGTTATTTGAACCATCCTTCTTACTAACTCTAAAGCAGGGGTGTCAAAGTCATTTTAGTTCATGGGCCACATACCCCTGATTTGATCTTAAGTGGGCCAGCCCAGTCTGCCACAGAGTTTCTTGTCAGCTTGATGTTGGCCATTGTAGGGAAAATAATAATTTTACGGACCCGGGAGGGGTAATAGTCAGAGAAAAAATTAAAATTAAAATTAGATTAAAGTTGTAAATTAATGAAAAAGAAGATATTCTCTGAGATTAAAGTGGTAAATGTGGAAATGGAATCAATTACTTCTCGGCAATGTTCACACTTTGCACAGTCATCCAGTGGGCCTGATTGGACCCTTTGGCGGGCCGTATGTTTGACACCCCTGCTCTAAAGCATGAGAGGCTGCCCTCTGTATTTATGCCCCAAGTATGAAACACCCTGCCTGAGGACCTGACCGAGGCCCCCCACACTGAACACAAACATTTCTCTTCAAACAATCTATTGCTAACTTCTTGGCGTGAGCGATTATTTTCCTTGTTGATTAATCTGTCACTTATTTTCTCGATTAATCGATTAATTGTTTGGTCTATAAAATGTCAGTGTTTCCCAAAGCCCAAGATAATAATGTCTCCAAGCGTTGTTTTCAAATATATTCAGTTTACTGTCATAGAGGAGTTAAGAAACTAAGAAATATTCCCATTTAAGAAGCTGGAATCAAAAAAATTACTCAAACCAATTAATCGATTATGAAAATAATTGGTAATTGATTTGATAGTTGATAACTAATCCGCAGCTCTATTATTATTATTATTATTATTATTATTATTATTATTATTATTATTATTATTATTATTATTATTATTATTATGTCATTTGTATGCAAAACACATTGTGTTGCATTTTACTAAAGTGTGTATTAAATGAAATATAAATAAAGTTGTCTTGACTTAAAGAACATGCAGTGTGTTTGAAGAATCAGACACATATGGGTTCCAATATTATATTTTATTTCCTCCTAGTTTCAAAGCTGTTGCTACATTTTCATGTTCCACCTCCCACTATTACACTCCTCTTTTCCAGCGGTGGACGAGGACATCAGATCATTCATATTAGTAAAAGTATCAAGAACATGCTATAAAAAGTGTGACTACATTCAAAATGTTACTTACATAAGTACAGAAGTGTTATTACCAAAATGTACTTTAAGTTGATGGATGGACTTTAGGAGGAGCCCCCCCCCAACACTGTCACCATGCTCAACAACACTGTGCTTGTGAGCCAGCTGAGGGAATTCAACCCACCTCAACCTGCCTCAACCTGCCTCAGGAGCTGCTGATCCAGTTCATCACTGCAATCATCCAGTCTGTTCTCTGCACGACCATCACTGTTTGGTTGTCCTCGGGTCAAATTTGACCTGTTTTCAAAGTTTCTACATCAGAAATATGGCTTTCTTTTCAACCAAATTTCCCAAAAATAACATGGATGGTTACAGCCGCTAATTTATGATCACTACTTTTATGGTCTACCTGGGTGAAACTCTGTGATCATCCTTAAACATATGATTCTCTGACCTTAACCATTAGTCAAGATAATTCCTAATTTCTGCTCATTTTACTCAAAAAATACCAATAATTTCATGTAAATGATGTTTATTCAACATCAATTCCATAAAGCACTGTACAACTAGTGGTAACAACTTATGAAGTTGGCTAAAAAGATATAACATACAATTGGGTAATCATTAAGAGGCTACTTTATGCTTGATAACAATACGAGGGTTAAGTGAACTCTGGGTGATTTATTGGCATCATTTACAGGGATCTTCAACAGGGGGTCCGGGACCCCTAGGGGGTCCACAGAGTCAATACAGGGGGGCCTCCAAATTATTGTTAATTTGAGCCACCAGGAGGGACTTGGATTTCCATATTTCTATAAATACTTTAAAGTTAACAATTTGGCTGCTAAAACATTCCTGGGTGTAGAGGAGTGATGACCCCAACCCCCTGTGGTGGGTAATGTCACAGAAGTCCAACTCATAAAATACACAGATTTCACCAATACCGAATCTCATTTTGAACTTAGTTGAAAAGTTGGCATATCCTGGTCGCGCTGAAGCAGAAACATTGCGCTACAGTATCTGGGATGGCATAGTAGAGATCGACGATGGTTCATTTACCGGATAGTTTTGCGGCTTTCGCTTTCTTTGTGTTTACGTAAAACTCTGGTCGCATCGAGGAACCACAACCGGAACCACAACCGCAACCGGAACCTCTGAGCCAGCGAGCTAATGTTACACGCTGAAAATGGCATGTTTTGAAGACAATTTGGATTGTGCAACAAGGCAGGCCTGCTTGGTTCGTTCGGGGAATGATTGTAAAGATTTTCAAAGAATATGTTTTTACTATCTAACTGGGTCGTTTGGGGACCAATATGAGGGGATTGGTTTGGATGAAGTACACACGGTGATTCACTGGAAAGAGCAAATGACGTTAAACCATGCATACAGCTAATTTATATAGCTCACGTTACTGGTTTGTGTGTACAGTTTTCTTTTGCGGGGTGCAAATGTTCCAATAAAAAAGTTCCTTCCCGAGACTATTTTTTGCAGAGCCACCATCGCTGCTTCCGGAGCTTAGCGCCGCCCAACATGACAGTGATTGGTTTAACCCTTGTGTTGACCTCGGGTGATACTGACCCGTTTTAAATTTTTGTTTTATATCAGAAAATATGAGATGTAGAAATAAGCGCTGAAAATGTGTAGAAGAAAAATTAAAAAATTTAAAATGTTGGAAAAAGCCAAAACAAATTGTGAAAAAAAGGCGTCAAAAATGTCAGAAAAATATTTTTTTTCAAGGTTGAAGTGAAGACAACACAAGGGTTAAATAAATGCAAACAACCCAGAGTGCTTTTTTTTTCACCTAGGAGCGTATGTGTGAAGGGGCCAGACCTTCCTCCACAGGAAGATAGATCTGACAATGCAAAACTATAGGGCTGGCATGACATTGAGGCAGATCAGTCGATCAGATTTTGACAGGTATGACAAAACCTAGATATTACCTACTTGACCCACAATTTGTACATGTTGACAACTGTGTATCTTAATACGTTAGTTAATCAGACATTGAGACAGATTAAGTGGAACAAAGTTTTGATTGGGATGACATGATTTCACTTGTTTCCACTGCATTTAAAATGGACTCGAAGACTTTCTTCAATCAACTCCGTTGTATCAAGAATCAAAAAGTAATCCCACACCTTTGCCAATTCTTTTTTTTACCAGTTGCATGGAAAAATTAAACAAAGACTTTGTGACTCAGTACCAGACTGAATGACTTGTTGCAACATGAGCTTCCTTGCGAGCTAAACATGACAACGGGAAAAACAGGGCCAGGTGCAGGACCAGCACGTCTGCCTGGTCCACAAAGACGTTGCACGGCTCCCACAGTGCATGGCTGAACTTGTGTATAGCTAAACTTGAATACATAGTCATAATTTACACTATCCTCCCAATAATCAAAACTTGAATACATAGTCATAATGTACACTATCCTCCCAATAATCTTGGGAGGATAGGATCAAAGACTTGATGCAGAAAAGGCACAAATTGTTGTAGAAAAATTCACCAGAATGCAGAAAATGAAGTGTTTGATGTCAAAAGTGGAGATCTCGAACCCCCTCCAATGTTGAACCCAAAGATACGCCCTTGCTTGAATAATTTGTCAGCGTTGTCTAAACATGATCATCAGGTAAAGAATCCACTCACCAGCCCTTTTTGTTGGACAGCTCTTGGATTTTCCCCTGCCAACCTGGGAGTGAAAAAAACACAGCACACCTGGTTCTAATTCTTGCAAATGATATGAGCTACTGCTTTGCTGTATTACAGCTGCATTACAACTTCTCAAACTCTTTTGGTTTCTGTTACCAGTGACTGTAGTTTTCATGATTTCCACTTACCCTCCACTTCTCGCTCGTGGATCTCCCGCAGTTTGAGGAGTACATTGTTGAAGCACTCCATTGTTTTGGTGATCTCCTTTTACCTCAGTCTGAATGTACAACAAAAGAGAGACAGAACATGTTATTCCATATTTTTTGAATGAATTTGCATAGAATGCTTTTAAACTGAAATTTCCTTTTCAATGTAGGAAGATGACTTGACCTGACATGACATTACAACCATCCACACACCCTAAATCCGCTTAAAGGACGATTCCGGTGCAAAATAAACCTAGAGGTAAATAACACATGGGTAGGGAGTCGACCGTTCTCTGGGATATGTTTTCATGCTAATCGAATGTGACCAATTTTAGCGCAAACCACTAATTAGCTTATAACGCTAGTCGTCGGGGCATGCGGAAGTAAAAAGAAATCGCTATTTCGATACCACTAACAAGGCTCAAAATAGCACCACATTTCAACGGTAGCATAATGAGAGTAAATAAATGACAGTTTATTAAAAAGATTGTTTATGAAGACAGTACCGTTCGGTATACAGGCAGGCGCCATCTTGGAAAACAGTCATGACCAGTCGAACGACGAACGACGAACGCCGTGCTTGAGCTATGTTACTGGTTACTGGTTACACGGCATTCGTCGGTCGAATCGGTACCCATGTGTTATTAACCCCTCGGTTCATTTTGCACCGGAATTGTCCTTTGACGTCTTTTTTTCTGTCTTAATAATTCAAATAATGAATGAAGCATGTTTTCTTCATAGCTCTAAAGAACATACTGTAGTCCTAAATGAGGTGATGTAAGAACTTGCGAATATCACAACTGTTACAGGATTCCTTTTTTCTGTCAATGGGTTTCCTTAAAAGCTACCTAGCAGATCAGCCACCTCTGTCTAGGTGGCGGCATTGCACCTTGACACTGGCCACCTGCCATAGAACAAAAAAAAAAGGAAGTGACCTCAGTGACCTCAGTCACACAGATGGGACAGAGTGATACAGGATGACAGCTGGGGAACAAAATAGGCCAGAAACTGATTTAAACTGACTTAACAGGTTTAAAAAGTGATATTCTTAAACTATATTTTGCTTGTACAAAATGATACTATAACTGTAATGCAAGAAAGTTTGTGGCAGGTTGCCTCCAA